>CAJHUC010001073.1:0-76345 GCA_905146915.1 Ostreobium quekettii | reverse complement strand
GGGCCAGTTATGGCACATCCAATGAGAAGCGATCCATGGCGATGGTTCAAACCTTGGTGGTACATGGCAGTGCCATACGAAGATCACAAAGCAAATGTTGAAAGCTTCACTAAAGTGAATCTATATAAACCATCAAAAACTATTTATAAACATAATGACCATACTTAAACAAGCCATAAGAATCCATCAACTCTGCAAAAAATACATCCACAATCAACAATCCAAAGCAAGAAGTTGGTCCATATAGCTTGGATTAAGGAACTCTGAAAATGTTCATCTACTAAATTTTAATCAGGTACAGTTTGCGAACGGGATTAAGAAAAAGCCTCCACCAATATAGCATTATGGATAGTGTTCATAGACTCAAACAACTCAATTTGCTTGCCTCTGGATTGGATGCATATAATAGACAAGGAGACATGCCACAAATTATGAAATTTGTCTTCTACATACAATGTGTGCAAATGCCATGAATAAGCTTTGAGTAACCAAAGCTCTTGTTGCTAATTTAAGAGACAAAAAAAATTTTTATTATTGACTACTTTTATATCTTGATATCTAGTGTCCAGGAGGTGAGGTGGACAATAGGAATTGTGGAATTGTAGCATGATGAGAGTATACAAATAGGCTGATCTCCCAACTCACTATCCCTAGATGGCCTTAGACAAGTACACCCTCAGAAGAGTAGCGGAAACTACTAACATCTAGTTGTAAGATTCTAGTATTGCCCAACACTTTATCTATAATACTAGAAACCAAAACAAGTCTAGATTTGGAAGCAAAGCAAACAGCAACCCTAATGCATAGATCCAGTGCTAATCCGTAAATAAAAAAGACACAAACTACATGAACATAAACTACATTAGACAAATCCATGCAATTAACAGGACCACTAGCCTTCTTTTGCTTAGTGTTGATGGGCTACCACATGACCATTGATTATGTAGCTGATGGTCATTACCCCTACCTGTCCTTACAACAAGCTCCCTATCCAAAGTCAGAAAGCTCCACAAAAGTGATCTAAGCAATCTATGATTTGGCCAAAAAAATTGCCAACACATATAACACAAACACAAAAACCTTCTCTTGTCTTTGAAGAACACCAACAATGAGCCCCAAGACTTCTTTTACTCGACCAACTCTTTTTCTCATTTAATATGCCACAAAACTGCCAATTGGGTTTTGATAGCTCTCAATTTGCGCAGCATAATAGGAATTTGTATTGCTCTCCTTGGCATCCAACCCGACCTCAGAGCCACATAGTCTAGGGCAATATCCCTGAGCTTTTTGACCATTGGAATCAAAGACTTTAAGAACCACTATATTAAGGCTCTCTTAATGTTGCTCTAAGCACTAATAGAACAATCAAGTTTTGTAGCAGGAAATCGATGATTTCACATCTTGATTACATACATCCACTGCAACTTTCTTGAAGCCCTTCATTACTATGAATATTGAGATCCACGTTTTTGATGATTTCCCTCATAAACTTGCACCAACACTCCTCGATTCGTCTTAGTAGGCTTTCTCAAAACCCAATTTTTTCATCCGTTGCAGTTGGCTCACTATTCAAAAAAGTCTAAGGAAGTTTTTAAGTTCATCTTAATGATAAAGTTTATGCTAAATTCTATTTAAAAATCTTCACAACACTACCAAACATCATGTAACACCTCACGTTGAATGGTGCTAGTATTTCTTCAACCGATCTTAAAATGGGTAATCAAATTCTTTGATTGTGGTCACTTTTTCTTGTAGCTCCACTTTCAGCACATTAATACAAACTTTGGTGATAAGTTGAACAAACTCCGTGCACTTTGTAGACCCCACTGGACATTTCCTATGGTCCAGTGATTGCTACTGATGAAATTTTGTAGATGCAACCTTTGGATGGTCATTTTTTAAGGCCGTCATCACAAATATGCAGCCGACGGGTTGCACAATATTTGCAGAACTTCACTAGGTTATTTGTTGTCTTTTATCATAACAATATTTGAAAAATAATAATAGCATATGGTGATTACCCAAGGTTTGGCACCTTTGTTTGTTGCGATGGCAGCTTGAGAATCAATTTAGAAATCAACCTTTTAGCCTTACACTTGACAACCTTAACCAAGACACCAACCCAACGAGCGAGCGCAATGTCACAATCTTGGAGCGGCCTTATTCATTTGAAACATCGGTTTTATAGACATCTAAATACAACACAGTTTATAGTAGCCTCTAGGTTCCCTAGCAATGATAATACACAACCCGACAATGGTCGGCAATCAGAGTCCTTAAGCCAGTCTTTGAAGTAGGCTGCCCAACAAGTCAAAACGGAATGCAAACAAAGGCACTTGCTAATGAAAACAACAATAAAATCAGATTTTTGAATATGCCAATCCGACCTTGTCGATCAGACCTCGCGACACTGGTGCAATTATCCATTGGATAAGATCTACCAATTTATTTGCCAAACAAAAACATGCAGTCAGAATTTATATCATTTGTCCGACATTTTTCACCAAAATGAATGAAGAAACATGCCAAATCTGCAATTCTAATGAGCAACATGGTTTATCTCATGGCCTCCACAATTTAGCCCAATTTGCGCTCATTGTTAGCTTCTTTTCCTTTTTCTCAATTTTTGTGGATTTCCCTTTCTTCTTTCCATTTTATATCTAAATTTAATGGTAGATAATATCTTCATGGATGTCATGTTGATCTTTTGTTAATCAACATTATTCAAAATTGATAGAGCAAGGTCAATGTTCAAGTACCACTAAACCAAACACTATTTACAATCCACCCTTGGACTCGCCATGTAATGGCCCAATGTCACCAGTGTGGAGAGCTTGCTAATTGATGGGTGCGTCCACATCCACTCACCCACCCATTCAATATTATCCACTCTCTACTTTGGCCAACTGCAGGTCATTTGTGTATATTGCACAATGGCATTCTTACCATCTTGATTCACAACATTAGCTAAGCCTTAGAAATACATAAACACATTAACCATACTCCCAGTCCTAGCATAATGCAAATGCATGGATTGTATATATTGCGAGTAAGATGGTGAGTTGGTGTGTTATCACTGACAACGTTGCCTCTCACTTTGCGTTTTCCTCCTTTCAGCCATCCTCCAATTGCTTGAGAAGGTCATCACTAGCAACCCTCAAGTTTGCTGCAAATGGTTCACCTAGCAAGCAGACGAGTCTAACCCATTCCTTGACCTTTGCATGAGTTGCCTCCAATGCTTCCACCCTTTTGTAGCCCTTAACGTTGGGAAAATGGATCCCATTGTCTAGTGGCAATAATATCCCTTTTAGAATAAGCTCACATCCCAAACATTCAATCTGCTCATCGATGATGTGTGCAGTCATGATTTCATGAGCCATCACTTTTGAAAGTGAACAATCAACATAATGTTTGGTTGAGTATTGACATAAACCATTCATTGCACTGCGATCTAACTTGTAGTTGGAATGACCTATGAAATTTGCAAAATGCAAGTTTTGCCATGCACAAGAATCCTCCAATTTTTTGTACTTTTATAAGTTGGAGCCCCATAATGGGGACAATGATTGTCCATGTGCTCATTTCACATATACTAAAACATACAACAGATAATATATATATCACATGTATATTTAAACAAAGGCATCTTGCACCAATATTTACTATCAAAGAGGGCAAAGCGAGCAACAAACATCCTGATCATGTTAACAGTAGTTGTGATTCTAAATGTTACCTGAAACCCATCAAATATCAGAGGGATAAACAATTTATTATCTTGCTTTTTGGTAAGGTTGCATGCAAACAATATTGTTGGCAGTTCTTCACACATACATGTATTTGTGTTGGCATTGACATGCCCCACATTGTCTATCAACACCTAGCTCCCTAACCATAATGGAATGTTCTAGTTGTTGTTGTGTAATATGGCACCCATGGTTATTGTAGTATTAAGATACTCACCAATAGCATGGTCTTTATGTTGTTGTGAATGCTTTCACCATTTTTCCAAATATTATTGACTTAATCATGCAATTTAGTCCGTGCCCTTGTCAAGGTTGTTGAATATATTAGCAACTTATAAATCAGCGCTTGCATTGGCTGGAGTGGTTTTATCAATGTGAGTGCATTAAGGGGGACTTTAGTAGAACAGACTTGCATGGCAATGCGTGCACACAAATTCCATCATTCAGAATATACAATAATTGCGAATGCGTGAAGAAAATCTGGTTTGTATATATTGTATGTGGGGTTTTGTGTCATAAACACATCTGTGAGGGTGACGGAGGACATGCAATGATGGTTGGCAAATTCCTCAATATGGCAGTTGCCAATTTTTCAAGCAAAAGGCTGCTCTCTGCCAACACCTATAATGTAAGCTAGCAAACTCTCAAAATGGCGATCATTAGTAGCTTAAAGTATTAGTGGCTTAGGATGAAAGTTCAACTCACCTTTATTGGCTCGATGGACTTTTGGATCCAGTCAAAGGGGATGGGCACATTGGTGTGTCTCCAATGAGATTAGAACCAAGTGCAGTGACTCATCTTTAGATGCCATCTCTATGAAATACAGCACTAGGTTGTATGAACATAGGTACACCTTGCGCTTCATCAAGTAATTTGATACAAAGAATTGGGAATCGTTGACATTAGTTGAAGCATTGGATATTATTGGCATAATTGTTGTTTGTGTACAAGCAAACCAACAATAAACGTTATGTGTGTGGCCCAATTATATGCAAATGAAATAAGTGGCAACGAAAGAACAATTGTTGCCCTTCTTATGTTAGGACATGGAATTGCAACAATTGAGATAGCATCAACTAAAATTGCTCATTGTGCATCTTGGTATCGGCAAACCAAACATTATTTTCAAAGAGTTTTATGAAACCCTTATTGTCTATCTTATCTACCTCCACAGCAATAGTATTGTAAAAGTAGGCAGTCTGGGAATTGCATAAAATTGGAGTTTTAGAATTGCATATAATGGTGATACAGGCTCCATCAAGCACCTGCTCTCAGTAAAAACGGAAGGGGCTAACAAGGTTATTTAAAGATATTTAGCATTTGCCATGTAAGGAAGGGGGAAATATGATGCTTCATGGCAACACTATACAATACCCTCATTCCCATTTTTGTGCTATAGTGTGGGATGGCATTGTTATGTAAGAGCATAGTTTTACACCTTGTCAATATCAAGATGGTGTTGGTTGGCAAGGTTGCAGTAGTGTCTGGTTATATTGAACAATATGTACATTGTCCGTACATTGCCTCGCCCAATATGTGCATCAGCATCGACAACTCCAGCTATACAACAACTCCTTTCCCCATCCAATTCTGGCATTGCCCAACATGTGCATCGGTATCGACAACTCTAGGAACCGCCTGAGTGGCCCATAATTATGCATAATCCAGTACATAGAGATGTTGTAATATCTTTGCGCTGACCGTACCCCTATAACATTCCTCACGCCCTCATTATGCATTATCTGCAATGCATACAAACATTCTTGTTATAAATAATCCAGCACATGCATTGCCATTGCATTGCAATATAACTTGCATTATGAATAATATTGTTACCTTGATTGCAACACAAAGTCATGTTATTCAAGATTTGTTGTTTATTTTTATCTGAGCCTATGTAGACTTCCCACAATCCTGCACTCCCACTCACATTCTTGCTAGAGGCATCTAGCAAAAGGGCATCTTGTGTATCTCTTGGTTCCCTGTGGGTGGCTGCCATTTTCTAACTCACCTCAAGTTGAATGTGCAAAAGAGAAGATACATTTAATATGGAATTGCTTTCACCTTGCTCAATATACTGCAACACAACCAACTCTCACTTGCAACTCTAAAAATCCTAGCTTCTTCTTCTCAGTACAAACTATTTGGTTCAAGTTGTTGTTGTACATGGTACAAGACTCCTTTTGTAGATATTCCTAGATAGCTACCAAAATTTTGATGTGTCCACTCCAGTCGAAATCATTCTAAAACTATAAAAACCTACATTTGTGGTCCTCTGCCATGGCCACCAAATCCCCAACAATACAATTTTCTTCATTCTGTAAGTATATATGTGGGGTATGAAGATGCTATGAGCCTCCAATTCTTAAACTCTGTATCATTTGGGTGCTAAACACCACTAATACTTTATTAAAATAATAATTCTTGTGTGCGGCATGCATGTGAGAGGTGTCGATGGCCAGGATGCACTATGAACATGAACCCTTATTTGAGGAAACATTCACATGCCTCTCGTAGATGCATGAACTTTACAATGCTTATTGCATGCATTGGCATATACCCACACATGCATATTCTCGTCATAAGCAAAAAAACCCCGTTTGCTCCTAGCCCGATATACCTACCTGCTACAAATCTAGTTGTGGACTGCCTCCACCTCTCCCGTCCAATGACATCTCATGCCCCCCTGCCTATCCTTGCATTGTATACTATGCGTGCTCCGCCAAACTTCTCCATCCCTCCCAACGCCTCTTGCAGCAGATGCCCGCTCTCCAACATGGCACGGCCCCATGCCGCAAGGAGCCGCTCAGGTGGGTCCATTTCACTGGTAAAAAACAGGCTAGATGACACGGTCTGCAAAAACGTGTATTGTGTAGTGCCAAAAAATACCGTGTACTATTATTAGGATATTTGGTAGTGTCCAAAAAGTATGTAGTTATAACCAAAAACGTGTAACACGGTTTGCAAAGTGTGTCTTTTTCTGAGCCTTCACGATGAATTGTGTATTAAGTGTGTACCATTTGTGTCTAAAGTGTGTACACGTTTTTATACAGTGTGTATATTTCGACTACCAAAACTGAATTGTGTACTAATTGTGTTCGATGTGTGTCTTTCCTATGTACACTGTATAGATCGATGCCCATGCATTGGTGACCCGAGCAACACAGTTTCGAATAGTGTGTAATCTTTCCACATTGTACAATGAATTGTATACTATGTGTTTACTACCAGTGTATAGATTGCAAAATAGTCTTGTATGGTCACAGGTTAGCAACACACCTTGGACACAATGGCCGTCAGAGTCACACCAAGATTGGATTGTTAACTACCAGATCGCTGGCCTTGTTCTCTCTTGCCACTAGCCATGGCGATGACCTTGAAAACTTAAGTCATGTTGTGTTGGTTGGCACAGAGGCTGATGCAATGTGTGCTATTTCTGGTGGACATAAAAGGGTTGTGGCTGCTACCATTGTTCAGAGGCTTGGGCGGTGTGGTTGCACTGTATGTTTGTGCACCATTGTTTGCCCATATATAAGGTAAGCTTGTTTGTGCAACTTTGTAGATCCTGAAGTTGTGAATTGTTGCGTCTTGTTAAATTTTTTGCAATATCCTTTGCTCACTGGCAGTTTGCTGCAACAGGACCATCGAGTTCACAGAACAACCCAACCCCACCCCAACCGCAGCCTCAAGTGTGATCACACTCCTCTGTTTGAGTGTCAATCGCTTATAATTTGTGACTTACAACCAAAGTTTGGTTACCAAACACACCACCATCACCACCAACAGCATCGAGTTCAACCAGAACCACAACCTCAAGTGCAGTCACATCAGTTGCACCCTTCCTTTGGGCCTGCAGCTACAGTGGCATAGCCCCCTTCCTGTGGGTCTGCAGCTGCGGTGGCACAATCCCCTTCCTGCGTATTTGCAGCTGCGGTGGCGTGGTTCCCTTCCAGTGGACTTGCAGCTGCCTGGGAAGGGATGCGCCGCTTCATGTTGTGGAAGTGCTAGGACATAGTGCGTTTGAAGAGCTGCCTTGAAATGTTGTTCTCGGTGGCGATTGCCAACATTGAACTGACCGCATTTGGGTAGTTGCGTTGGAACTCACGCCCCCCCAGGACTTTCTCTTGGCCAGTTGTCACCCGCTTGATGGTGTTTCGCCACTTATAACTGATGCTATATGGTATGCGCCCTTGGTGACCATCATCTTGTGGAGTGCTGGCAGTACCATTGGCTTGTATTGCTGCTGCGGCTTTCGCTACATCTTTACTTGCCACAAGCTTGACCCAAAATGCAGTCTTGATCGCATTGAATTGAAAAGCTTGTTTCGCAATGTCCAATGGGAGGTTGCCAAGCATCTCTTTGAAATGCTTCATTGACGTAGAATACTCTCCCATCTGTGCCAAAATTCTGGCTGTGCTACCTCTCGTGAATCCTACCACCACAAGATGGTCCCCAACTGGCCCAAGGTCAGCATCCTTCACATCTGTGTTGGAGCGTGTCTTTGACACCTATTGCACACAAGCAAACACCTGGCTGTGAGCTGAGCGAATGCTTGACATGTACTTGTGCAATTTTATTTATGTCTATTGTCATGTGATGATTGTCAAGTGACTATGGTTTGAAATATGCTTGTGCAATTCCTACGATGTCAATTTCATGTGATGATTGTGATAATGCACATTTGTACACATACAAAGCAACATTTTGTCCAGTACTCACAATCACAAAAGAACAAGTCATTGGCACAGTAAGAGCTTGCCAAATCTTGTGGAACTACTTTTGAAACTGGCGATCACATTCACTGCAAAACAATGGAGTGCACCCCTAATCGTTGCTAGAATTGGCAAGGATAAAGATTGTGATACCACTGATATGAAGCAAGAGTGTGCAACCCTAGCACTTGCCTTGGGGCATGGCGAATTCACCTCATCTTCGCCTCCACTGCTAGGTGCAGGAGGCCTCCCACGCGTCCTTTTAGCCTGTGACCTCTTTCCTTTCGCCATGACCTGCGCCTCAAAGGCAACAGTGACGTCTAAGACCAATGTGCCAACGTGCCCTCCAACAGCCGCCGCGGTGAAAATGGTGGGAGCGGGTTTGTTGTCAACGTTGTATAGCAAGGATTCTAGTACAAGTCAACGAACTTCAAAATTCTAGTACAAGTTAACGAGGAGCATCATTCCTTCATGTCGAGATTGGGTGCCCCAGGCGATACGCAGCACGGGTGGTGTCATGGCGCATTCAGGATTCACGCCGGAGGACACGCTTCGATGAGTAGCAGCATTCAACAACCCTCCGTCGCGGAAGGAAGCGGCGGTCTGAAATGAACTCCGGGCGCAGCGAGCTCGTCAGGAGGCAGCTAGATAATGTGTGACTCACTAAATGGGGTGCGCTTGTCTTGAGTTTAGCGCAGTGAAGACAACGGCGTGTGTGTCATGTAGCAACATAGTACGCGGTCAACGTTTGTTGATTTTTGCTGCAAGGTAGGCCCCACTGTGCAGCCCATCGGGTTGACGAAGATGCTGGACCAGGGGGAGGATGACAACAACATCACAGCCATGCACAACAACGACCAGGTGTACACAGGTTACAAGGGCATCTTTAAGTTGGCGCCACACCGAATGGCGGTAATCGGAAGGTTCTTCAAGTACGGGTTGAAGAAATTTCTGTTGGAGATTGTGGGATGAGATGGAGCAACAAAGCGCGTACTTCTCCATAGCGAACCCACCTCATCCTTGAATGGAAGATACAAAAAGTCACGATCAGTGAGCAGGATTGCTATCTGAGAGTCTTTCCCATGCCAGCTATCGTTGGTAGTGCAAGAGAACGTGTCACACATTGAGCACCCAGTCGCTGAAGGAAATCTCTTGTTTGAATCTTTTGTCCATTCTGCACATTATGGAGTGTGCGTCTCTCCGAGTACATGAGGATCACGAGAACAAAACTTGCCGGTAGAGAAACATGCACTCAAGGGTGAGTTGGGCGTTTCACCAGAACTATGTGGCAAAAGTTTCAATAATGCAGACGACAGCACTGCCTTGACTGCCAATATATGAACACCCCTCGAAGATCTTGGGTCAGGATGCAAGGAGACAAATATCCCTTCAGGAGCAGGTGCCCTGTGTTGAAAACAAGCCATCGCCCCCCAAGAACAGCACTTTCCTTTTTACAAAGTGCAACCAACACAATGGTTTGTCCGGGAACATTGGGTGTGTTTTGTCAATTCTAGACCTTAATGATATTCGCACTCTGACATGTCATCTCACATAAAGGGTATCAGCGTTTTATGCTTGTGTTTCCAGGGCTGCAAATGAACGACAAGAAACATGTTGTGATTGACAAGATTATGGGAGCCACTGAAGTAAAGAAGGCTGTTTTATGATGCAGTGGTGAGCACACCCTTCCACCAACTGGCATTTGGCCTTGTACCCATACACAATCTGGTGTTGTTGCAGGGCAAGTTGCGAGAACAATTTTCATCTGCAATGAACTAGTGAACCTTCATTTGGGCACTACTTGTAGCATTCTGTGGGGAGCATTCTTTGGGATGGCCAAGAACGATCAGTGACTGCCATTATATGTTGGACACAATGATAGGTACATGATAATCCAATCCAAATTTGTGTAATGTCCCCAGATAATGACTCTCTGTAGGAGAAATGGATGGCCAAAACGACGGCAGTAGACCTATGCATCCTGTCTGGGGCAGTCTTTAAATTGTTCTACAGATTGCATAGATATTCAACATTGATCAGTGCTGGGTGATCCTATTTATGATTAGGATCAGGTCCTTATTATGTGGAAGTAAGTCTGTTTGTTGTCTGGAACCGCTTCCCAAATGGGCCACCAAGGTAAAAGCAAATCGGAAAGCACGACTATCTCACAAACACCATGTGCAGTAGCATATGATGACGTTTGTTTCGACCCAATGACTGGTGATTGTGTGTTGTCATACCATCTGATCTCATCTCCTACAGTAGTGTGTCCCTGCAGTAGTATGGGACGTGCATGCCACAGTTGGCCTCTGCGTGGTCTACACATCCCCTGGCAAGGCTCTGGGTTGGATATGGGAGTGTTCACTACTGTGCCCTGCCATGGCACACACAGAGGTGTGCAGTCAGGTGTACAGTTGCTGATACGAAAAGATTGTGGGTGTGGGGCTCCTGCCCTCTTTGAGCCGCGGACCCGCCTCGCCGGGCACCTAGGTCCTTACGGGGACCTAGGCGGGACCACCCCTCCTACTCCCGTATCCTAATACCTAGAGCGGTTACGATGGGTTCAGGAATAGTTATCTTGGGCAGGGCGTCCCCCACACCAAGGGCCGTTAGTAAGGCGTCCCCTACATCAAGCCGCTGTGCGTAACAGTTGCGCGTATTATACACACCAACAATTGGTTATCAGTCTCTGTGTGTTCGTTATAAAGCGGGCAGAGAGAGATTGACAAAAGAACAATGAGTGTTGATGCCCATTCATAGCAATTGCAATGTGTGACATGGTTTTGGCATCACAGTAACCATAACACCACAGTTGTGCCATGGTTTCATGCAACCTCGACATTTTAATCTCTTATCGCCCACATGGGGCTTGCATTGCACATGCCAGTTGTCCAGTTTACTGCACTCACAAGCACCTCCTCTACCATTCAGATTGTTTGTCAATTCAGTCCTGCTCTGCAGGCCCTTCAAGATTGTTTGCCTCATTGTTGGCATAATAGATCCTCTGTGATGTGCAATATCCAGGAAGCCAATGCCAATTTGTAGCAATGACAACCTGCAACATCTTCCAAGTAACCCTTCGCCCTCTGTTCATGCACCGTCCAATAGGAAAATCTTTATCTAAGTCCACAATGGCTACGTTGATAGGGACAATGTTTGCAAGGACCCACACTGCGAACATGTAGCCATTTTTGGAGCTCAATAGAAGGAACTCATTTTGTAGTATCAATGGCAGATCGGAAAGTGATAGCATTGCAGGTGATGGGGATGCGCACCACCACACAACAACAAACTGCATGACTGTACTGCAGGGGTCACCTGGGTATTCCCATGGTGGGACTACCTCAATGAAATCCTGAAACTGACCTATCCACACAAAAAAAGTCACCTGCAATTGTGACCTATGTATGGGAGTCTGGTATAAAGTACAAGTTTGTGCTCTCCCAGATGTCGTCTATGTGCTTGATCCTAAAATTGACACCTCCAATGTCTGCTCGATTGTAAGCATTCATCTGAGTGTGGGGGCCTTTCGTCATGTAAACGTCCCTCTCCCCAAGTCCAAGCAAGTCTCTTGCGTCATGTCCCCAGATATGCCAGCCTTCCAGCTGTGACCACCATTCCTGCAGAATACAAGCCTCTTGCAGATGCTTTTCCTGTTTGTATATGCCCCCATAGCTCCTTGTATTGTGCAGCCTGGTGTGCTTCCACGAATTGCAGGAATGTGATATACAACGACACAAGAACAGCTCTGAGCTCTTCACGTATAGAAGCAGTCATACACCCAATGCTCCTGCCTGTAGGGTGGAAATTCCTCTTGGTGGTTGCTCCTTTCAACACCACGTGCACCTTTCCTGTAGTAGTGTATTCAATGGTGCTAGGGCGCATTGTTGAGTCAAAGCCCGTACTGACATCAATCCCTTTGGTTGCAAAGGCATACATGTCAGGGTTTGCCATGTGATGCAACGATGCACTGATGCCCAAGTTGTAGTTCTCTTGCAAACTTGCAGCTGCAGCAGCCCTGTTGGCAACACAGTTGTCTGCCAGAATATTCTATTAATTCTGTCATTGTGTATGTAGGTTGCCTCTCAACTAGAGCACAGAGTCCATGCACCCTCATTGGTGCATGGTTGCAAGCATGGTTAAGGAAGCAAGGTCAGCATCTTGCACTGCAACTGGAGGGAATGGACAGCAAATGAATAGGAGCTACAGTTTTGGCAGCAACTGCATTGTGAATTGTAAGTGGTGCACCACAGTTTGATACTTGCCATGTGCACTCATTGTTGGAGAGGAGTATTAGAACACTAAGAATCTGTCATTAGAGTGCTGAAGAACTGAAAGGTCGCTACTTTGCACATATATCGGAAAAAAGTTGTATATTCTGGATATACATATCCAGGATATGGCCATATTCTGGGATATGGTTTCCATATTCTGGGATATGGCTTCCATATTCTGGGATATGCTAGCCATATCCAGGTTATGCATATCCAGGATATGGCCATATCTAGGATATGCATATCCTGGATATGGCCATATCCCTCCATATCCCTGGATATGGCCATATCCCTCCATATCCCTGGATATGGCCATATCCCAGGATATGGGCTCCCATATCCTGGGATATGGCCATATCCTCGCCCTTATCCTCACCATATCCCATAATATGGGCGACCATATCCCAGGATATGGCCATATCCTCGCCCTTATCCTCACCATATCCTGAGATATGGGCATCCATATCTTGGATATGGAGCCACCATATGTTCAGGGACACCCCCAGAATGGGGATGGCTGCGTTGAATTCCGTGTTCTTCCCGCAATCTTGGGGGAGCACGCGAACCCCAGGAGTTTTGCATGTCTGTGCGGCGTTGCCTGCGCGGGAAAGCAAAGAAGACTGATGGTGCAGCAGTGCGGGGGTCCCCGACGTGCGTCTCTAAGACCCCCGAGGTCAGTTGAGGCCGTTGGAGAGAGTGTTGGAGATCGTGGAATAGTGGGTTGGGCCGTGGCGTGTTGTGCACGTTTTGTAAGGTGGTCAATGCCTGGTGCTGAACGCTAGTGGCCCGTGTGGCTGCTTAGAGATTTTGAAAGTGATCGGCAAATTTTTGGCGATGCCGCACAATATGCAGATTTGGAAGAATGGTAGATCCAAAACCCGTCAGGTTGCATGGAGGGTGTGGCAGACCCGGCGGTTAGTATTAGCAGAAGTGCTGGCAGCCCGTGGCCTCCTGGCTTTGTCGCCACTTACAGGCAAACATCTAGCGATGCCGGACATGATCGCAGATCTGGACGATGAGTTGATTTGCAGCCCTTCGAATTATCGTGGGAATGGCAGGCCACGGCGAGCAGGGGTGCGTTGGGCCACCGAAAGGGAGAAGGCGTTGGCACCTGACCCTAGTGTTTTTTTTGTTAGATGAACGATATAACAACTCATCAGTTCTTCGATTCTTCTGTATATTTAAAAAAGTAAGTGTGCGATATTCTCTCTAGGATTGCAACCACGTGAAGCCGTGCTGTTGAGCACATCCCTTCACCACAAGCTTGTGCCTAGGTGAGAGGGATGGCATCTATTGGTGGAAGCCAGCTAGGGAATTCTGAAGAAGTTAGATCAGCAACAACTCATGTCTTTCATTATTACAACAATTGTCAGAGCCAGCTGGCTCACGATTGTGAGGGAAAGACATTAGCTTTCTGCTGCTAAATACTTGTGGTGCCAAGCATAGCACTATGAATGAATCACCATGAAATTCTGGTTTGGCCTCCAGACTTACTCATCCAATAAACCTTGCCTCTATGTTTCTGCATCAGGACTTCCTGAGGATCAGGCTTGATGGATCAGGCCCATTGAATCAAGCATGATGGATCGCTTGAGGGCCAGCTTGAATGCTGTTGCAAACTTGGAAGGATGGCAGGGTTTGTGCCAAAGGTGAACGCAGCCCCTTGAAGCCATATGCTGCTGAGCGCATCTGTTCACGCAAGTGCGTGCCGAGGTAAGATGGATGGTCTCTATTGGTGGAAGTCAGCTGGGTGAACCTGAAGAGGTTATATCTATAGCAAGTGATGTTTTGCATTGCTTCAACAATTGTCAGAATAGGTTGGCTCTCAATTATGAGGGAAAGAATGTTGATCCTTGTAGGTTACCTTATGCTTGTGGTGCCCAGCATTATGAATGAATCACCATATAATGCTGGTTTGGATCTCAGACCTACCCATCCATTTAATTATGCCTCTGTGTTTGTGCATCAGAACTTGAGGCCAGAGGTTAGATCTGCAGCAAGTCATGTCTCGCATTGTTTCAACCATTGTCAGAATAGGCTGGCTCACGATTGTGAGGGAAAGAAGGTAGCTCCTTGCAACTTATACTTGTGGTGCTAATGAAATTCTGTTTTGGCCTTGAAAGCAACTCATCTAATAAATTTTGGCCCCCTGTTTGTACGTCAGGATTTCCAGAGCATTGGGCCAAATGGATTAGGTCAGATGGATAAGGCTGGATGGATGGCCAAAGGACCAGCTTGATGCAGATTAGGAAGGATGGATGTGCTTGTGCGTATGTTCAACACAACTGGTGATGATTCCTTGATGGCCCTTCAAAGGGCTGAGCTTCATGGTGCCCAAGTTTGGGCCCTGCAACAGGCAGAGATGGGGCAGCAAGTCATGATGGTGATCGGATGCAGGAGAGGCAATTGGGATCAGTGGCGGTGGTATTGGGAGCACTAAAACATTTCCGAATATTAACCTGGTGGTATTTAAAATAATCCGCTGTCAATCAAGCCAGGCCTGCCCAACAGTACAGGCCAAAGCACAACGGCAGCCCGCAATGCATTGATAGGCCCACTGCCACGCTGGCATTCAAACACGGCCATTTCGCGTAGCTGCAAGCCTCGCGACGCCGGATGTGCGCACTTCTGACCAAGAGTAAACTTTCAACACGGGCGATTGGCGTCTCTTGCTCATGGCGACCAGCGAGGTTTGCCGCCATCGGCGGCAAAGCGGGCGTTGGGGCGGGAGCCACACGACCTGGGGTTGCGAAGGCCGCAACCTCCAACTGGTTTGCCTCAAACCAATGACTGTTGCAAGGACGCAAAGCACTAGGCACAAGCGAGAGCCCAAGGAGAAAGGAACGATAGGGCTTTTCAAACCACGGCATACAACGGCGCGTTGGGGCACGGTGGCACAGCAAAGAGCAGCGCGGCGCAGCACCACAAGGGCCAATGCTGGCCGGCGGAGTTGGCAGGAGTGCGAGGACGCTGTGAGCATAACTGCCGAAAGAGTGCCATACTGCTAGCTACTATTTCTGGTATGCGTGGCTCCTAACCGGGGTGGCCGTGCGCCGCATTAGTGGGTGCAGGAGGCGCCCTGGCTGGGGCGTTTGGGGCACCATTCCTATGGCCACAGCTGCGGCCCCCTGCGCGGCCATTCTCGCTGCACAAGGTGGGTAGGACAAGGTGGACACCTTCCGAAGTGGGTTCCAGCGACGAGGAACTCTGAGTGACCGAGTCTCACCATTCCTGCCATGCCCCTTGCCCAAGCCGCCAGGCCAACAACACCGGCCTCCTAGAACCCCGGCCGAGTGGGTGGCAGTGCAGCGTAGCGCGGCCCGCTGAACCACAGGTACAGGCAGCATGGATAGCGTCAATGCCGTACCTATTGCGTAGGCACCACCAGGGGGCCCATCGATCCCACCAACCCCACTTCCCAACCCAACCTTGGACGCTTCAATGGCGAGGATCGCTGCCAGGCGAGGCGATGGGCAAGACACGCAAGAGCGGGATGTTGACCGCCCACAATGGCATGTGCGGTTATGACGCCACACTCGCAAAAAGCAAACAAAACAAAAGCAACGTGGTTCTGAAGTAGGCACCGGAAATCTGCTGCTAGAGCCGTTTTGCAAGCCAAGGGCAAAGCGCCCACTGGAGGCTCCAGTGCGGCTGCAAGCTGACTGGCCGGCAGCAGATGCAGTTTAGTGCGTTGGGGGGTTTGGGGAGTAGCCCTCTGCACTTGGAGATCGCAGAGATCGCGCAGAGCGCAATGCGTCGGCGAGCGCGCAAAGCACTTCGCCAAAGTGGCAGGAGTGCGAGGTAGAGGTGGCCACCCGGATCCGTTAATAGCGGACAGAGATTAATTTCCGTTAATTTTCCGTTAATTAACGGAAAATAACCAAAAAAGATAAAAATTAACCAAAAATTAGCGGATTTTTGGATTTTTTGGGGATTTTTAAGTTTTAGTCATACTTATAGTTTATGGAATTCGCTATTAGAGAGTATGTTTGTATTTTATTTTAACCTATGCATACTAGATTTTCAACTAGCCGCAGTTGTTGTGATTTTTTGGGTTTTTTTTTCGATTTTTTAGGATTTTTTTCGTTTTTTCTGAATTTTTCTCCCTTTTTCTTTAACGAAATTTAACGGACAGCTAATAAAAATTAACGAACCGGATTTAACGGACCGGATGGCACCTTTGAGTGGCCACCTCTAGTGCGAGGACCATCGCTACCTCCCACGCCCCCCACTATTGCCCCTCGCAGCCACCGATTGCGGCCACCGACAAGCGCCAATCTTGGCACCCGTGGCTGGCAACAATCGCTGGCAGCCAGGGATGATTCTATCAATCAACACGGAAGCGCCATTTGCTCAAGATGCGCACGCAAGTTCCAAAAGTCTTGCCACAAGTGACGGGAGTGGGAGCCCAATCACCGTGCCCCACTCCCGCCACTTTCACTGCTCACGCCCACCGACTATGGCCACCCAAGGGCGCCAATCCTGGCACTCGCGGCTGGCAACAATCGGTGGGCACGATAGGCGATTCTGCCAATTGAAATAAAAACTGTGCCACACGAAAGGCCACGGCACAAATCCCAAACGCATCGCCACAAACTGGTAGGAGTGGGAGGCCAATCGCCTTGTCCCACTCTCGGCATCCCGCTTGCACCTCAATTTGCCAAATTTGGGCTTGGCAGGCAACACCAAATAGGCACCAAATGGCCAGCCAAGGCTGTGGCCATGTTGGTGTTCCTTTGACATTCTTTTTCGGCAGGCGAGTGCTCCAAGCGCCAGCGACAGCCGGCGCCCATTACCGCCTGTCTTTTGTGCTTGCCTAGCAGGGGCGATCACTTGCCACAGCGCCGGTCAAGCGGTGGTCAATCTGCTGTCTATCGCAGGACAGCCAAAGCGCTAGCAGCCAGCGCCTCCGCTACCCCGCCTTCTGCTTCGCCCGCGGTCCTCCCAGCGCCAACACCTCCTTGCCCGCCCTATCTTGGTCGCTTTTTCCTGCGCGCCCATTCCCACATATGCGGACAGATGAAAAAAACGACAACGGGGAAAAAAATGGAGTGTCTTTGCCACACTACAATCAGCGCACCAATTGGGGGCACCATTTGGCGCACCGATTTATGCACAGATTTGTAAAACAATCACAGTATTAAGTAAGCCAATAATTGGGGCGTGTGGTACACTATTTCACCCACTAATTTTGCACCTAACTTATTACCAAAAGGCAAGCCCATGTGACTCGATTTCATTGCGATTGAACTTCTTTAACTCATTTTCAAACTTGCTTTTATATAATGGCATCTGAGGGCCTTGAGAAACATCTGGATATTCCGTACAACCAGTTGATGCCACGATGCCGGGTTAATCAGAGGACGCCGCGAGCGCAGCGTGTGCGGTGGTTCGAGCTTGTTATCAGAGACACATTTTAAATTCAACATTGAATGCTTTTGTGCATGATTACATTATTGTCAAACGAATAAAGAAACATAAAAGAAATCCCCAGTGCCATCCCGGAAGTCAGGAACTACATATTCTTGGCACACTACGCTTGCCAATGGTATGACATCATACCGTGGCATATTGCCACACTTCTTAGTCTTTCTTTTTTCCCATGCCAACCTGACACATCCAAAATTGGATAAGACGTCATCTTCCTTTGGGACGTTTGCATCCAACCACCTCATGAATACAAATTGGCGATCCTTCCAATTGAAAAGCAAATGCAGTTGTGCGTAGTATGCTTCACCATCCGCACTCCTCACTTTCACAAAATCAAACCAAGGTTTCCCATGGAAATTTGGAGTGACCCTGACTGTTTGCAATGTGGATATGTCTCCATCGTTCCAAGAAAGAACAACACACAAAACAACCCCTTTTGACACATGTATCTCATCACAGTTAAAGACAATACCTTGCTCGGCCAAGAAGTGTGCCATGCAGTTCTCCACCCTTTGGAGTTCTGGTTGTACTTCAACCATCCCTACCGAGCGCCTCCAAGTGGCTAATGCCATCATACCCCAGACATACCATCGCCCTTTTTTGCCATTGCTGACAAACTGATGACTTCCCCACAGGTTTGTAGTTTGTGGGTTCCTTGTTTAAAAGCCTCCATGTAAGGACTTGTGTAGGGCTTATGTGCATGATGTTCATAGTGTAATTTTACTCCATAATATTGTATAGCTTTCTCGACTTCACCCTTTCTCACAACTTCTCTGATGTAAGAGTCACTGGTGAGCCTTTTGCTACAGTTCCTGCAGTAAAACAATATGAACAACAATTGTGTTATAGAAACTCGGGGAGGTTCTGGTTAATTTGAATACTTTATGTACAACTTATAGAGTGTCCCATATGGTTTGCAAGACCAAAGAGTATATACTAGAGTCCTATCTTTGGAAGTTTTGGTTGTGCTTTGGAATCATATGGAATAATAGCTTATGAGTGGTGTGGATGTCACAGCAATTTGGAGTGATATTGAGGTTCTGACCTGGATTACCTAGATAATTACTATTACATACAAGTTGTGTCATATGGGCTATTCAACCATGTCCATAACTCGTTGTTTGTTCTACACACCACTCCACACCACCCATTGCTAGACTTGCCTTGGGGTGACTAATCAGAAAGTGCTAGCGATTGGGTGCAATGGGGTGTATGTGCAGATATGCATTAGCACAACACTCACCTATACTTTCCCTTTGTTCATTTGTGATCTGCCTCATACACATCAGCACTGCTATGTTTTGGATGTCCCAACCGCCTTATAAAGTCAGGAAAGTGTAAGTGCTTGTGCATCTTGCAGGTGTGGCACCAAGACTTCATTTTAGGTGCCACCAACACTTCCATGAGATCCGACCACTCCTTATACTTCCTTTCACTTTTAGCAATATTATCTTTAGTGAAATAATCATGGCACGTGTGCCTCATGCGAAGATTATGCAGCTCTGCATTTTTACAACCAATTGAGTGAGTTTGTCATGCGAGGGGCATTTTGAATATACCCCATTCACGATGTGGGGCAGTAGAATTGATGCAGTTCTATGCTCCACGGCTTGGACATGAGAATGGCTCCAATGTATTGGCCTTTGCAACTCGGTATTCGTAGCGTAGGATGTCTAGGCATCATTGCCCATCTTGAGTTCATCTTTGACAATATCTCTTTCACCATGCGTGCAACAGCATGGTCGTGGTTCCCAAGCTTGTGCAGCACCCATGTTCGGCAAATGCCCGGTATCGCATCGATAATGTAAACACTTGTTCCCAGATTTGCATCATGCATCTCCTCATATCCCACAGCAGTGTAGCAATTGTTGATGTCGCTATCAGCAAAACCATGCATTGCAATGTTCACAGGGTGGGTGGATATCTTTTTCATCAGTGTAATAGATTCTTGCTTGTCCCAGTTTTCCTCCATCTCCACAATAGTGGTCACAATACTTTTTTGTGATTTCTCCGTGCGTTGCTCTGCTCTAAGGAGTGGGTCATTCATGAACTCCTATGTCACAAGGTATATAGAACATAGCCGGGCCGCCCGGTATGATGCAAAGGTACCTACACCACAGAATACTTTTCCAGTGCCCTCGCATAATTTATGTACGATGTGAGCATGATCCGCATTACATCAAGGTGGACATGCATTATGACGGTGGATGGGATCCTTCAATCACTTATCAAGTCGGACTGTTCTGGGTTGTCTGCAACCCATGACAACAGATGAGGGAAGACATGTCTCTTTCGGTCATTAGGTGAGCAAAGGATGCTACCTGAATGACTTAGTTGCTTCAATGGTTACAGAAAAACGTTGAGGCATCGATGTAAGAGTTTCAATGACACCAACCGCTTTGTCTCTGACTTCATGCCCGCTGGACAATTGTGGATCACCGGTAAGTATACACACTCCACGTGGTTGGACAAGCAAACAATATAATCCACATTCAGGAGAGCACCACGCAGTGGATACATATGCAAGCCCTTGCTGTTCACCACCGTCTTATCTGTGAAAAATGCACTGTTGCGACCACTGCATTGCTTGCTTTGGCGGCTGCAACTCCTGGTTGTCTTTGCAGACATGTGCGCAGTGTCTCCTGTATCTTAATCCATGCATCACAATGTTGTGGGTGGTCATAAATTTTGGTATCTATTTATATGCTTAGGGGCTGCTTCTACATGAAAATATCTTGCATAATGTCTATTTGTGTACTCTGCTCTCAGCCATGCTGCCGCATCAATATATGTGAATATCACATTGCTTGTAGCTCCATTTGTGTAGTCCACATCCATTTCCACTTTATTCCATTTGCCTACATGAGCAGATGAGCAGCCTTGCACAAGCTCTTCAAGGTATTGTGTGGCATCCCTTGTGGTCCTTAAGGTCACCTACAAGTGGAAACAAAAGTCTAAGAGTCGCATCCTGTGAACAATTAGTTTCATAACCAATACATCATTTGTCCGAGATGTGCACGATCTTACCTTTGCTGCGTCAAATTCTGGGTAGTGCACAATGTTGAGCAGATCTTGCATGTCGCTTTTTGACAATCCTTTCCCTCCATTGCATGAATGCATAAAATGTATTAATTCAAACTGTGGGTCACATGCTCCATCCACCCCGCTTCCACATCGTCCATCACTATCACTGCTATTGTCACTGTTGTCAGTGTTGTCAGTGTTGTCAGTGTTGTTAGTGTTGTCAGTGTTGTTAGTGTTGTCAGTGTTGTCAGTGCTTCTGTCAGCTGGAGCCAGGTCAGAACTGTCCGAGGTCTTGCTATTCTCTGAAACACCTGGTTGATCCTCTTCATGTGCATTCCTCAATGCCCCAGACACATGCATGGCAGTCAGAAGCACACAAACATGTGGTGTTGGTGATGGCAGTCACCTGTGGTAATGTGATGTGCTATGCGATTCATGGTCAATGGCAGACGATGGCCTTCCGTCGATTTCAAGCATGCCTTATAACATGACATAAGAATTGCATCTGAATAGAGAAAGAGAGGATGAACGGATGACCACAGCAACAAATAAGAGATCCAAGTCATAACATGCCAACCGCTTCTTGTACTTGCAGGAAACGGTGCGTGTAGTCGTAGAACTATCATAGACAGCCATACCATCCACAAACAATGGCTCATATGGCTAGTACACAGCATAGAGGTGGTCATTCAAAGGTGCCATCCGGTCCGTTAAATCCGGTTCGTTAATTTTTATCAGCTGTCCGTTAAATTTCGTTCAATAAAAAGGGAGAAAAATTCAGAAAAAAAAATCCAAAAAAATAAAAAAACCCAAAAAATCACAACAACTGTGGCTAGTTGAAAATCTAATATGCATAGGTTGAAATAAAATACAAACATACTCTCTAATAGCGAATTCCATAAACTATAAGTATGACTAAAACCCAAAAATCCCCAAAAATCCGCTAATTTTTGGTTAATTTTTGTCTTTTTTCGTTATTTTCTGTTAATTAACAGAAAATTAATGGAAATAAACCTCTGTCCGCTATTAACGGATCCGGGTGGCCACTTCTAACATAGCATTCTTCCGGATTTGATTTCCATACAGCATACACTTGCCTTATTAGTCCAAAAACCGCCGAGCACCTAGCACCGAAATGCTTTGCATGTCGTTGAATAGCTCCCAAATTGTCAAAGCGCTGGCTGCATTTCTCACAGCGGTACATGTCGATCTAATGCAACCCAAACGGACGTCAAATTCAAAATTGGAATTTCAAACTTCAGCAAGGCAATCAGTTTGGTGGATCCCTGCGCCAGCCACGCACTGCTTCAAACCGATACCTGCAACCCGAGCATGGAGCGACTTGCCGACAAGAGAGCATGGCACTCCTGCAGAAAGTACCGGAAACGTCTGCGCAACGATGATCCACTTGTGTACGCGGGTGCCAGCACATCGAATCCCCAGAGCATGATGAACCCATGTTTCACGTTATCTCAATCAGATGGGATGGCAAAGAAGACTAAGACAAGGCTGAAGAAGCGCCAACAAAAAGAGAAGGACAGGTTGCTAGACGAGAAATAGAGAGCCCGCTTGCAGGAAGGGCTTCCGTTGTGAGGCGTCCGAATGCATTGACCGAAGCCACGGAATCGCGCGGCGGAAGTGTCGCACCGTGGTTGCGCTCACCTGCTTGGCAGCAGAACGATAGCAATTCGGTACAAGGGCATTACAAGCCCAATCGGTCTGCGGCCATCATCGACAATGGAAGTGGATCGGAGTCGGACACTGCGTTCGAAAGGCACAAACCAATAGTCAAGAGATGCAACCCTGAGCCCACCATCGAGTATTGTATACAGGTGGTATCGGCACTGAACGAGACGCCAGCCGTGAAGACAAAGATAATAATGGCGCTGACAAACAGCGCACGTTCCGCTCATGCCACCGGCGGGTTGGGTTCCAGGACCCACGCAAAAATAGCTCTAGGGGATGATGTGTTCCATTCCAAACCATTCATAGACAGCCTATTCGTGTTGCGAGTATCCCGAGCTGCGGGTCACGAGCATACCCATGGGCTACTGGTGGAGCAGCACGAATGGGAGATATTGTGTGGAACAGGATGCTGGAGGAAAGATTGCTAGTCCTAGAGGACAAAAATGGCTTCAAAGAGGTGACACCTGTCCTTTGCATTTGTGGCCTTAGACCTAACAAGCACAACAACACACCAGCATTCTTTGTCAATAACCACACCAACATTCATTTTCAACAAGCACAACAATATTGATTTTCAACAAGCACAACAACATTCATTTTCAACAAGCACAACAACATTCATGTTCATTTTATCGCTTACCAAATCGTACACTACCTGCAGTACAGATGCTTGGATGTACACTACCAACAAAAAGCTTCATATCACTTGTGTTGAATTAGACTTCACAAGCACAACAATGCAACGATAAACTGATTCTCAATTGATCAACAACAACACATTAATTCAATCAAAATGCCCAGCACCTGGGAGTACTAAACAAGCATTTAGTTGTTGCAAACTTGACTAAAGTAAATATGTATTCTTGTTAGTGGTGGACTGCAGAAGGAGAAAAACAATGGATGCGCAAGTGGGACATGGCATTGGCACGGCTGGCAAGCAAACTGGTAAGTTGTTGTTGTTCTTGCAATACCCACCATGGTCAAACATCTATACCAATGCATCAAGTTGCCAAGTTGTGTATCATGGTCACAACACCAACATATGCAATGTCACTTTTGGTGAACCCTTTCCAATTGGATTAATTTAATTGACCTCTTACCATCCTATGTTACTTGTTTAGGTCAAAATTTACTTCAAGGTATCCAGCCATTGCATGCCTCAACCACTTGAGAAGAAATGCACAGATGACGATCGCATTGCCAACCACCAACACCAATGCAAAGAGTTTTCCAACTTTTGTGGATACCTGCAGTCAGGTAAGAAGCTACTAAATGTGTATTTATAACCATCAAATGAAGCATGCACAACTTCAGCTAAATGCCGTGTGCTTCCTTGTAGGCAAATTCGACTTTCTTGAGGTTGGATCCACAACCCCATTTTTGGTGGTTGTGGTATCCGCGTTTGACCATGATATCTTGGTCTGGAGTGACGACCCGACAGACATCCGTGGACCCATCAATTGTACACTAGAGCAATTGGCATTTGCTATCTTTAAGTTCGAAAAAAGGATTGGTGACCTGCTGGGCACCAGACGTGTTGTTGGGCTTAGGGATTTTAGGGGTTTGAAGATGGAGTTCAAAGAACTCTAGGAAATGTTTGCTTTTGCAGATGAGGACTTGTAGCAATATTACAAGATCAAAGTGTAATCTTGATATGCCATATCCTCTTGTGCATTAGATGTGTGTATTAGGGATGGTACCCGGGTATAGGAAACCCGGGTACCCGGGGCGGGTATTGTCTTTTCCAGTACCCGCCTACCCGGGTACCCGCCAACCCTTGTACCCGGGTAAGCGGGTACGGGTACGTACCCAGGTACAGGCGTGTACCGGCGGGTACCCGGATTACCCGGGTACTGCCAATACCCGGGTCCGGGTACGGACCCGGGTACAGCACGTTTGACCAGCGGTCGCCCGGTAAATACCTACCCACCGCCCTTACTTCCGAAGGTTGCCGTCCACACCCTGTGTGACTGCATCGCAATCGTGCACGGCGCCGATCCTCTCCACACACTCTTCTTTGGGCCGCGCGTTTGGAGTTCTGGGGGCGCCGGCAAGCCAGAATCGGGGAATCTGACGGGTTGGAATATCGACGTGGTGTTGCTTGGTCGATCCCGTGGCGCCGGCGCCCGGAATCGGGGAATCTGACGGGTTGGAACATCTTTACACACCTGCAGCAACCAGCGGTTTGCAGAAAATGCAGCTGGGCTCCGACGGGTTGGTCCCTAGGATACCGGCTGTGTTGCAGCCTTGGCGCCAGAACTGCCCCTTGGGGATTGCAGGTTGTCCATTCCACTGCGGAACAGTTGGTGCGCGCAGGACATGCTCAGCAATTTGAACTCGATGAATCGGCGATTGCTTTTGGGCATTGTTGTCGTTGATGTTTGATAGTTGTATAGTTGCATTGTTGCTATTGTGGTTGTTGTTCTTTCTGGATTGTCAATGTGATCGTTGACCGAAGGGCGTCCAGCCCTTTCCAGATTGTGCCAGAAGAACGCACGGTTCGTGGAAGACAATGTCAGGCGAGGGGCGCCGTCGTCATCACGGACTCCGTTAGACAGCAGCCGGCTAAGCATGGAGGAGCGCAGCCAGCCAGCGCTGCGTGGGCGTAGGGGGGCATTTTTTCGTACCCGGGTACATACCTGGACCCGGGTACTGGTTGTACCTGGGTACCCAGTTCTTCGCGGGTACCCGGGGTACCCGGGTATGGTGTTGCCAGCCCGGGTACCATCCCTAGTATGTATGCATTATATATTGGATACCGACAATGAGCACAGTGAGATGGAACAAAATTCTGCTATGATTTTCCTTGTTTAGGGAATGTAGATATTAATTCTGTGTACGCACAATGCTATTCCTCCAATAATGCATTGTCTTGTTGTTTGTATGCCACCCCAATCTCCAAAATGGTTGGCTTATTCTCTACTTCCTACACACACTTATGTGCATCCCTTGAGCCAGCCTAATGAACGCTACCCATCATCGCTCGAGATCGCTCAAGATCAAAACAGCAGAAGACCAGCAACTCAACACGCTCCTGATCTTGCGATGCACAAGATCTTGTTGATGGCAGTCGTTGCAAATATGTATCCAATCGTTCTTGCACAAAAACGCATGGCAGATCCATTGCCAACTCTGTAGAGAGAGTGAAGATCCAATCTTGCCCAAGCAACAAATTGCGGATCCAATGAGAACTCCTTGCAGACAACCACGACGTGGCCTTTACGATTAGTAAAGAGAGTTTAAATTGAACGGATAGGCCAGGGCGGGACGATTTGTGAAGGACACTCACGTAGTCTGGTTTTGGCATTTTTGTCAGTCAATTGACACCTTCTCACTCTCACCACAGCCGAGGTCGCACTCTTGTTGTAAGCCTATGCACCTCGCTGTGTCGCCACTATTTTCGCTGCTTCACTTCGCGAAGTGAAGCCAGCGCAGGCCCTTTGGGAACTTTGTCTCTCCACGTGGACTGCAATCCACTAGAGGTGGCCACCCGGATCCGGTAATAACGGACGGGGGTTGCCGTCCGTTAATATCCGTTAATTTAGCAGACCCCGCTTTCTCTATTGCTGACGTGGTACGGATGGCAGTGGACGGCTGGCCCCAATTAGCGGACTTTGCGGATTCCGCTTGGGTGTTAATGGATATTCTCTTATGGACCGGAAGCCACGTACCCCATCCCCTAATTTAGCAGATGACAGCGGACGTGTTTACCGAATCAGCGGATGACAGCAGAGCCCATGCAGTAAGTACTGATTTCCGAATCTGGGGATCTGGTTGATTGCCAGCGTGGCTCAGCCAGGGTCCACATACAGCGGACCTTGGCTGTGACTGCACACATATTTTGTTGCCCTCCTGTCGCCATCCGCCGTCTCCAACCCCTGCCACCCCACGCTTAGTTCATGGACCCACCAGGTGAGGTATACCGCGCTCTTCTGCTTCAAGCCGCAACATGGGCAAGGCAAGGGAATGCCCTTAGTACCGCCTGCAATGGCGGGAAATGCCGGGCTGCGCGGGGGAAGAGGGGTCTCGGATGATCTGTTGGCTGAAAACCTGTGTGTGGCCGGATTCAATCCGCCGGTGATGCACAGGCATAGTGCGCTATCCTGTTTTGTGGCCAGGGCAATGCCCTCAGTACCGCCTGCTGTGGCGGGAAAGTCCGGGCCACGGGGTGTTGGGTCTGACGACCACATTAAAACCTGGCGTGTGTGGTCGGATCAATCCACCGGGTGATGCACGCATTGCACCATCCCGCCAGGCTGTGGCACGCCGCATCACCGGTGGAAGCGGGAAATTCCGCCGCGGGGTGTTGGGGGGTTTCGATTTCATCAAGGTCGAAGTTTGGCGTAATGGATTCAATCCGCCGGTGATGCACAGGCACAGCGCGCTATCCTGCTTTGTGGCCAGAGCAATGCCCTCAGTACTACCTGCTGTGGTGGGAAATTCCGGGCCGAGTGGGGTGTTGGGGAAACTCAGATTACTTGTGGACTGGAAACCTATGCGTGGCCAGATTCAAGCCGCCGAGCGATGCACAAGCATACCGCGGTGTCCCGCTTCACGGCGCCCCGTGGCCAGGGCAACGCCCTCAATACTGCCTACTTTGGCGGGGAATTCCGGGCTGTGGGGGGGGGGGTTGAAAAGGGGGGGTTCTCAGATTAACTGTGGACTTTGAAAACCTGGGTATCGGCGGATTCAATCCGGCGAGTGATACGTGGGCATAGTGTGGGCTTCTGCTTTGGGCCGCCTGCTTTACTGGGAAATTCTTCCCGGGGAGGGGTAGATTATGTGTGGACTTTGGAAACCTGGTGGCACATGGCCGGGTGGGAAGATCATGGCCGGGGATTGACTTCACTCTGGGATTTTGCCTGCGACCCTCACCACCTGTGTTACTGTATTCGCAGAGTCCTCAGGCGCTACCAATGCTGAAACTGAAAGCAGGCAGGGGCGCCTTGAACACGATGGACATGTAGGTGCGGTGGACGTGTACATCTGTGTAGCAAGCCTGAGTGCCGCCTATTGTGGTTGTGTGTTGTGGTTGGTGGCAGTACCCGCCGTCACATGGCTGGGGAAGCCTTGGCAGTTCGTTCCTTCCATATGGCCATGTATTGCACAAGGTGCACCACTTGTCGCTGCAATACCCATCGTCTTTGCTTAGATGCCACCAGTATTATTTGACAATACCCACCGCCATCTGGCTAGGGAAATCTTACCACTTTGTTATATTTATTTGGCTGCACACCGTACAGGGTGCGTTATGTGTCGCTGCAATACCCATCGCCTTTTTTTCCTTACATGTCACCACCATTTTGTGGCAGTACCCGTCGACCCCTGGCTGGGGAACCTTAGCAATTCGTTCCCTTTATGTGGCCATGCATTGTACAGGGTGTGTTGCAAGTCCTGCAATACCCAACGCCTTTCTTTGCTTAGATGCCACCACCAATATGTGGCAGTACCTGGCATCAGCTGCCTGGGGAAGCCTTCCCAGTTTGCTCTTTTTATTTCGACGTGCATTGTACAGGGTGTGTTGTGTGTCCCTGCAGTACCCATCGCCTATTTTTCCTTATGTGGCATGACCATTTTGTGGCAGTACCCGCCGTCACCTGGCTGGGGAAACCTTGGTAGTTTGTTCCTTCTATGCAGCTGTGTAATGTATAGCATGCACGAACTGTCCTTGCAATACCCATCGTCTTTCTTTGCGTAGGTGCTACCACCATTATTTGGCAGTACCCGCCCATCACCTAGCTGGGGAAACCTCAGCACTTCATCCCTTTCAGGGGGCCGTGCATTGTACAGGGTATGCTGCATTTCTCTACAATACCTATTGTCTTTGCTTTGGTGGTACCACCAGTATGTGGCAGTACCTACCATCACCTGGCTGGGGAAACACTGTATTCTGTTCCTGTGTTAGGTCAGAAGCGGCCCCTAAACAGGGGCCAACATTACGCGATCGAAGTCGGCACGCATGGACAAGAGGAAGGGGAAGGAGACGTGCGCGCAGAAACGCTGATAGAAGTTGGCGATGGTTGGGAAGCCGAAGGGCCGAGTAGGAAGCTCTAACCGATAGACAGGAAATACAAGAAGGGACAGGAAATTGCCTCGGGGTGTATGCCCATGGCTGTAAGACCACCTCACCCCTGATGACCGTGCCCACCAATACCGCAAAGTCGGATGGCATTAATAACGACAGAAGAGGCACCGTTCAAAGCGAACCACACGAGAAACGAACCCCCCAGCCTGGGAGACCGCATTGCTGTCAGCAGAAAAGAATCCAGCAAAACGGGGCCGATATAACCGGTCGCTATATAAAACACGTCAGTGCGCGGCTATCATAGATTTAGTACTGCACCGGGGGGGACACATGGTGGGGTACAAGTCTATTAGCAGAAAATATAGAATAACTCAACCGTCGCTAAGACGCCTGGAAGAAAGACTCTTTGAAGACGATTTTTTTTACAGATTGGGTGGGAGTTCAATGTCATGGACTCTGGCCTCCTAACAGGGAGTGACACGGAGACTTCCTCCGATGGGGATTAGTTTTTTTTAACAAAACAACTTGTCTGATTGTGAGGTGAAGTCCAAGTACCAAGGATGGTCGATGCTCATTTTCCAAGTTTGGTTTTATTGTGATGCCAACTAGCTATGCATATATGCCACAGTGCTCTTATGAAGTTCACAGGCTGAGAAGTACTGAGTATTTTTGGTTGTGTTGCAGGCCTCTAGCGCCAGTAGTGAACGCTCATTTTCGAAGGCTGGTCTCATTGTGACGTTAAGCGTAATGCGTTCTCGTGCTCCCCTCGGTGAACATAGATCATTTCTAGTTCTCGTTGGGTGCAAGGCATGGGCAAAGAGAGTGGATGGCTCCAGCTAAGCCAACATCGACGCCAAGAAGGTTGGGAAGGGAGGGAAGTAGTGACTTTGGATTCCAAAGTTTGGATCACCACCGGTGACCACCCTCGTTGCCCCGGCGTGGAAACTGTGGAGTACCGCCGCAGCGAGGGTGCGGTACCATAGAGATAGAAGATAAGATATCATGACTTGTAATATTCCGTTGTCCTGTGTTGAAGTGCACACCTTGAACACACTATGTTGGAGTGGTGGATGAACTTTGGGTATCATATAGATAGAAGAAAATTTTATTCAAGAAATGCGTCCCAACAAGTACTGCGATTGGTGGATAGACTTTACAGTTGCTGCCCTGGCGTGGAAACTTCTGGAGTACCGCCGCAGCGAGGGTGCGATAGGCAGAGATGGAAGATAACAAATCACGACTCGTACTATTCGTTGCCCATTTTCATGTATGTTGAACTGTTGAACTTCGACGTACTATGTTGGAATGGTGGATGAACCTAGGGTATCATATAGATAGAAGAGAATTTCTGTGAGAAATGTGTCCAATCGAATAGTGCAATTGGTGGATGGGCTTTACACTTACTGCCCTGGCGTGGAAACTGTGGAGTACCGCCGCAGCAACCCATCATTATATGTGATACGTATCACCCATTCCTACGTATGTTGAGTGGCTCAACTGTGTTCAGAGGTGAACCCTTTTTGCCACTTGCCTCAGGTGATGTGGGTGTTTGGGTGTCCGCGTTTGGTATTACAACTATGCCGAACCCTTGATACAATGGCTGGGAAGACTTGCAATGGGAGTGTGGTATGCAGCAGTACCAGCCGTAGCAAGTGATGCAGGATTGCATGCATACACTGGAACTTTACACATGGTTTATGTGTTCAGTTCTCCAAATCACTCCATGTATTACAAACCGCAGAATGCATGACCTGGAAAACGCCCACACACATTTATCAAGCATGCAGCCAACATAATTCGAGTTGCTGCAAAATAGAAACCCCTTGGCAACTTCGCCTTGACCTTGCCGTGGCTGGAAAACAAGTACCTATAGGTAATAACGGACCAAAATTATTAATTAACGGATATTTTGTTACGGACCGGACGCCGCACACGTCATCCATTAATTTAACGGCAAATAATAGTGAAGAAAAAATAAGAGCCGGGTTTTGCGGATGGCAGTACGGCAAATAGCGGACCGGATACTAGCGGACGAATATCACACTCAGTTTTACGGACCGGACGGCACCCGAGTGTGGCCACCTCTATGATCCACACTGCACCCCGGCACAAGTGGACCTTGTGCCATGCCTTCCCTTCATGGGATACCTCGGAGCCCAGCTGAACCAGATCTCGGAACAACTGGCGCAGTTCCCCATGTCTGTAGATGCCAGATTGAAGATCTTGGAGCAGCCTCAAGCTGCATTGGCCGCCTCCCGTAGATCTGCCGCAGGGGGCATTCTGGTGGAGCTAGAGGAGCCACAGCAAACCAGCCCAACCAAGAGGCAGAGCTGCTGGAACGCTACCAATCAGTGTGCGTCGCATTGACGGGCTGCCTGCCGGATCGCCCTTTGCAAGAGTATTGTTGTGACTCAGCCTTGGGGCTCTTGCATTGGGAGTCCAATCCAGTTGGCAGACCTCCACGGGTGCGGGGTGTGGGCAAGCATTTCAATCTCCTCGATACTTGCTATGGTCAACGACTGGCTAAAAAGCTAGGCGAGAACAGCCCTTTCTTTCACGAAGTTGCCGGGTGGGCACCTGTGGCGAGCTACTTGTTTGACGCGGTGGCACAGTTGTGTTTGATTGTCGGGTACCCCAACTTCCCCCACCCCCAGAGAGCGCAGTTGGTGGGCGTGACCAAGGCTTTGCAACAGACAATGGATATGGCGCTGGCCCGTTTGAGGGTCCGCGAGTACCGTGCTCAGCTCGATCGCCGTGGCGTTCCAGCCGCAGCAGGATTCCAGGCTGCGCTCATATTGGAAGGTCAGCAATCGGCGTACAGGCCCGCAATCGCTGTCCACTACGACAAGCAATTGCTCGAGTCCGTTCGCAAAGCCCACGGGAAGCTTATCGCCTTCGGATCCACCAAAACCGCGGGAAATCGTTCGCGGGGTGGACATCACAGTAGCAAGCGCCAAGGCAATCTGTCGGCGCGGTCCCCCCCTTGGCCGCGTCCAGGTACCCTGGCCCGTGCTCTAGGGCCTTTCCAGTGGAAGCGTGGTCGTCCTCGGCCGGACGGCGTGTCCCGGGCTCTCTCTGGCCCGTGGGTGACGGCCGCTCTGCGCGGTCCCGTCCGAGGCGCACGGTTGCTGCGCTCGAGGAGGCAGGGAGGCTCCAGAACAATCGATCGCTACAATCGGCGCCGCCGCTTGGCACTCTTACATGTGGCGGCCAAAATAATGAAAGTCATCATACTCATTAAGCATGTCCATTTTGGCCGAACCCGTTTTCCGGCTAAAGGCCTCGCTACGCTCGGCCCTTATGCCCAAGTCGTTCCGGCCTGCTCCGCTTTGCTCCGCATACGGCCTCCACGACTTTAGTGACGGGCCGAGCTCCGCTCGGCAGAACAAGAAACCAACGGATCATTACCACACAATCCGACTCTCGGCAAGGGCAGGGGCAGCTCCAACGGTTCCAACAAAGGGGGCAACGCCTAGCCCCCCCTTGGGTACCAGCCTCGCGAGAATGCGGGGACGGGGTAATTGGCAACGCAGGGCAGGTCGCCGGGTAGCAGGCACGTCAGGCGCGTGGGGCATCCCTGGCGTGTCATCTTTGACAGGTGCCGCGACTTCAATCAATGCCCAGTCACGCTGGACATTCGGTACTGTCGCGCACCCAATACCGGCAACTGCGGTCCCTGTACCGCAAGTACAATGTCAACCCGAGAGACTTCCCGGCGCGTCGAGTCCGGGCAGCCCTACTAGTATGGAGACGGATGACATCGGACCTTCGGGTTCTGAGCTGGATCCGGGATGGTGTCCCCATCTCATGGCAGTCCGGACCATCGAGACCGTTCCATCACGGGAATTCTGTCATGCAAGGGGAACATCGGACGGTTTGGGAAGACCAAACTCTACCACGCTACATCTGAATTGGGGCTCTCAGACCAGCATCATGCCAGGATTACGTCAGCAGAGCCTTCCTAATACCGAAACGGGACGGGGGTTATCGCTTAGTGATCGACCTCCAACATCTCAACGCACATTGTTGGGTGCCGACAACCCGTTTCGAGATGCTGGCAACACTCTCCAGCTAGATGGAACCAGAGAGTTGGATGATTGCTTGGGATTTCTGAGATGCCTACATGCATCCGAGACTACAATTGACTTCATCAAATATGTGACAATTCAAGTGAATGGCGAGTATTGGGAGGTACCCACCCTTTCCTTCGGGTGGTGCGGGAGTCCGTTTTACTTCACAAAACTACTCCGGCTATTGGTCACCTTCCTCAGGGCACTGCAGGATAGCATATCGTGTCCTCCCTTGAATTTCCCCTCCCTTCGCCAATTGTGGGAGGCGAACTACTTCATCAAAATCCTGCCCTATTTGGACGACTTCCTAGGGGCAGGAAGCGACAGGTGGAATTTGCGATCCTGGGGTGTCCTAGTGAGGGCGCTCCTAAGCGACTTAGGATTGGAGATCAAGGACTCCAAATCAATCTGGGAAACAGTGACTTCGAAGGTTCACCTCGGCCTGGTTGTGGACTCATGGTGGGCCATATTCCTTTGCCCGCCGGACTCCTTGAGAGTCCTCCAACAGTTGGCAAAGGACATCATCGTCAACATCAATTTGAATGCACGATTGGTTACAGCCAGGAAGGTGGCCCAATTCTACGGCAAGGCGAACGCCTTGGCCCCGGCGATTGCCCCAGCCCAGTTTTTCCTGCGCGAGCTGTTCTCCAGTATATGGAACAAACAGGGTTGGAGCTCCCCAGTGCACCTCAGTCGCGAGGTATTGGCGGATCTCCGTTGGTGGACGCAAGTTCCAGACAGGTGGCAGGGCAAAGCCTTTCTACGCCAACCAACGTCAGTATTGATGACGACCGACGCCTTGGATTTTGGATGGGGCGCCACCTTGGAGGATCCCCATTGCCTAACCTCGGCCCAACCCCTGATAACGCGAGGCTTCTAGATGGCGCAGGAGAGGATTTGGCATATCAACTACAAAGAGTTGGAAGCGATCCGCTTGGGGATCAAGTGTTTCTTGTGGAACTTGACCAACCGAACAGTGCATCTACAAATGGACAGCCAGATAGCCTACTGCATTTTGGAAAAATGGCGCTCGAGGGCACAACCTCTGTATTGCAAGCTGCGCAAACTGTGGTGGCTGCTGGACACACATCGCATTACGGTGCAGCCCCAATGGATTTGAACAACACAGAATGCGATTGCAGACGTGCTCAACCGGGAGACGGACAAGGAGGACTGGCGCCTATGCCCCACGTGGTTTTGGCCCCTAGATCTGTGCTAGGGCCCACACACTATCGATCGCTTCTCCAGCTGCCTCAACTGCCAACTCGAACGGTTCAACTCAAGGTGGGGCGATGTAGGGTCAGAGGGCGTGAATGCATTTGCCCAGCACAACTGGCCCGAGGAGAACAATTGGTGCAATCCCCCCTGGTCTCTGCTGCCTCATGTGGTTCAGCTCCTTCACAATCTTCCGCGCATCCAAGCCACCGTTCTCGCCCCGCATTGGCCGGGCGCGGTTTGGTACCGACCATTGAAGGCGTTTTCCAACGATTCTTGGATTCTGCCTCGATCTCCGACCCTCTTTCTACCGGGCCAGGAGGCGCAGGTGCCTCAGGGAGCAGCGTGGTGGCACGTCGAGGCTTTTTGAATAGACAAGGCACTGGCGACCCACCCCTCAAGCCATTGATCCAGCCAGGCACACCGCTGCTGCTCGCCGCCTCTGGCCTCCTCGATCAAGACGATGAGCAGAGCATAGTCGAGGCCCTCCTTTCCTCGAATGCTCCGTCAGACTGCCGCTCCATATGGTCTAAGTTCGGCAAATACTGGCGCTTCTGCTCGGAGGCCAAGCGCAGGTGGAGCCCCATACCGATTGAACAGCCGATGGTCTGGGCTTACGTACAATCTCTGCGGGACAGCACCCGCATCCAAGTATAGAGCGTACCCCATTACATCAGCGCAATTGCCACGGTGCACCAGTGGCTGGCGTTCCCCGACTTGCGCCCCCATGACTCGGTCGTGGAGCAACTTCTCAAGTCGTGGTGTCTCAAGGTCACCTCCCTTATCTCCAAGAAGCAGGTTGTGCCACTCCCCACTTCGATCGTCCTCCAACTGGCTAAGGAGGGGTACCGCAGGCATGCTCCACAGGAGATCCGCGCAGCCTTGGTGGTGGTTTTTGACACAGCCTTTTTGTCCCGGGCTGATTCTTCCTTCACGACGGAGGTAGGCGATGTATCCGTGTTTGAGGGATCTTCTCCGGCGATCTTGTTTACCGAACGCAGATACAAGGGCAAGCAGGTCGCCAATCTATCATTCCGGCGCCGCAGTTTTCAAATGGCAAGCATCCCTGCCTTCCCTTCCTTGTTCAAACGGTGGGTGGCTACCCGCCATGTGGCGTGGCTTCAAGCCAACAGGCCAGAGTCTTCCCTTCTTTGGCAGCTGCCGGATGAGCCGGCCCCTACGGCCAGGTTTCTTGGGACTTGTTTTGACGTGGCAAGCCGGATCCATTTCCGTGACCTTTTCGGTGATGGTGTTCGTTACACCCACCACGATGTTCATCGCGGGGGGGCCACCGCCGCCTTTGCGGTTGGCGCACCCCTCTAGCGGGTTTGCTACTGGGGTGGATGGTCTGTTTCTTCCGACAGTGTGACCAAGTACATTGACTTCACACACGTCGCCACCCCCTCCGATTTCCAAATGTTTGGCTGGTTGCGAGGGACGGGGGAGCAGCTGGCCCAGCAGTTCAGCCATCTCTTTCAAGCTGCAGCTCCCTCAACCAGCACTGCTTCCCCTGGCCCTCCTCTGCCTTCTTCACCCAGCTCCTATTTCAATTCGGGTGACGATCTATAGCCCCGTCCAGGCTCAATCTACCTTGGCTGCCCCGCTTCCCCTCCACTGTCTGGTCAAGCTCCTCCCGCCTTCGGAGCCTTGTCCTGAAGCCTGTCTACACTTGGGGGGGCAGGGGCTCTGGGCCCCTCATTGTTGGAAAGATGGAGGTAATTCAAATGGGAGAGGCTCAGCTGGACCAAGTTTGATTGATTGCATGCAGATGTTAGCAGGGTTTGAACACTTTGTTTGTATGTCCGATGTTTGTATACAATTTCATTTCAGGCACAGACCTTTGGTCTTTTGTGCCTGGGTGGGAGAGGACTGCAGTGTACATTTAACCATTCTTGCCCTCGAAGCAAATGGCGTATGCACAAAGCAAATTTTGTGCCCATGAATGATAACAATAACAATGCACATGCATTGATTCTTCAGCCCTGAGCAGTCTCAAGGGCCGCGGCGGCACGCGCTACAATCCGATGCCCCCTCCTTCCCTGCCACCCCGCCGCCCGCTGCCACCGATGCGCATGCCGTGGTTCCCACCGCATGCTGCTGTTGCGGCTCTTAAGGGTGGCCAAAATGCCAGCAAACGCCATGCAATGGTTGGCCGGGCCTGGGTCTTCCCAGTTGTCAGCGCCATGTTTGTTGTGCTTTGGCGGTGGGTCCTGCAACTGGGAGTTGACCCATCAACAGCACATGCGGCGGTGGCCGCCTATTCTCACAGGCACAAGTGAAAATGATTCTGGCATTATTACATTATGCTGGCGTTGTGCCGGTAGATGTCCACCATTTTGAGGTTTCAATTTTTGTCATTCCCGCCAAACCCCATGCCCCGTGCTGTACTACCACCCCCGTGCTGTGCTACCGGAGCATGAAGCAATGGCAGCCATTGGCTTGAGTGAGACCCCACGCTCCAAGGACAGGCACGCATGGCCACTAGCCCACGCCCGAGTCGCATGGCTCCCTCCCCGTCAAGCTGCCCAACAAGAAGCACCGCACGGCGAGCATCCAACGACGAGGTCCCCCCCGCCCGCATGGCCCGCCATCCACATTACCGCATCCCGGTGCCGAGTGTCCTCACTTCTCGCATTGCTGGTGGTAGATTGTGGATGATCAGCGGCTGTTGAGGGCGAGCAGGGAGATCGCCTAGTAGACGTGGCTGCTCAGCTTTTTTCCTATTAATTTACTTTTGTAATTTTTTTATACACAAAAAATCCGTCCGTCGATTTTCTGTTACTTAGCTAGGGACGGGTTTCCGTAGCCATTCATGCCACGTCCGCTTTCATTTTTTTGGCTCTGGAGCTGTCCATCAAGGGGGTGTTTGTAGCCAGCAGTTTCTGTAAAAGCGCTTTTTTCTGCTACCTTTTCTGGTATTTTGTTACCATCCGTCACGGACTTTGAGATTCCGGTAGCGTTCTGTTGGTCAGCGGCGGTTTTTGTTGGAGGCACTTTTTTCCAAGCGGGTTTTTCCCCTCTGTCCAGCAACCTTTGCCTCTAGACACAAGCCGCAATAGTGACATAACGAGGTGCAATATTAATACATATGTCAACAACGTATACCTACCTATTTGCAGTCTATGCCATCATAAATGTTGCTTCGGCCAGTACTCCTTGCCAGACCGGGGATGCAACCCAATGTTCTCTCCCGGCCATCCCTTGCAAACGCTAGACTACATATATAAACACACCCTAGGCTACATAGCAATCCCCCGCTACGTTTTCCCGGCCAACCCACGGCCGGTACTTGCTGCAGTAATGAATAGCTAGTAATCCTTTGCCAAATGCACACGTTCACTTGCAGCAACTATAATAAAATTTGTCATGGCTCGTAATCTGATGCCTTGGACTTTGATGTAGTCCTTGATGACATCTTTGACTTGCTGCCAGAGCTGGGCCTGGCCAAATGGCATAGGAACGGGAACGGGAATGGTGTCCGTCCCCGTCCCAGGAACGGACCCATCCCCGTTCCCATCCCAGTCCGTCCCAGTCCGTTCCAGTCCGTTCCTGGGCCGTTCCCCAGGAACGGATTTGGGCCGGATCTGGGCCGGGCCGGAACGGGGTTGGAACGGATCCATTCCCATCATGGAAAGGACTCCGTTCCCAACAAGAACGGACAACAAAGCATGGCAAGGGGTTGCAATTGCTGGGCATTGCTAACGATCAAAACCAATTGTCGTTGGGCTACCACACGCCATGGCAAGGGGAGCTGCCAAAACGGTGGATGCCTCTTGCAAGCAATCTTCCCACCATCGGGGGTGGCAATTGATGGCCCAAGCGTGGACCGAGGCGTGTGCCCACATAGCGGCAAAAGGAGCACCAACATGCCTCGGTCGTTGATAACGTTTTGGTGGGTAGCTTGCCGCACAGCTGCCTCCCATCGTGTCTAATTCAAAACGGGAGTGGGCAAAACATTGCCCGCTCGCAGCGATTCTAAGGGCAAGGGAGCCTTTGGCCTCTCCCCTTCCTCTATTTTGGCCCACGTTGCCCTTCCCTCCCTGCTCCCCCTTTTGTTGACCACTAGCAAGCTAAGACGTTGCCGAGAATCGAACTCGGGCCGTTGGGTGGGGCACCCAACATGGTGACCATTTCACCACAATGCCATATTCACTTGTAATTTTAAGGACGATTCTAACAAGCGAGGGGCCTTTGGCCGTCTCCCCTCCCCCTATTTTGGCCACGTTACTTACCCTCCCTGGCCTCCCTTTTGTGACCGCCCAGCTTCCCCCAGCTCCATTAAGCCTAATTCGAAAATCGACGGGGCAGATCGTTAGCCCCCGGCAGCGATTCTAGCGAGCAAGGGGGCTATTGCCGCCTCCCCCCCTTTCTCTTGGCACATTCTGCCCTTCCCTCCCCCGCCCCCTCCCCTTTGTTGACCGTTCGGGTCAGCAAGCGCCTGGCCGCCCAGATCTCACCCTTTTCTGGCACCTCTCCGATGCCTCTCAATTGGCACTTTGAGCGCCGATTTCACGCAACTGGTGAGGCTGCGTCGCCTCACCGCACTTGCCTCCGCCTCCACGTGCCTCCCGCATCCGTCCTTGTGCTTGCCACCGATGGTGGGCACCACCAGCGCCTCCCCACAATGCGGCAGCGATGTGTGGTGGCAACAAGGCTAGGAATTGCATGACGCACTTGGGGGCACCCATCATTGATCAACAAATGCAAGACGGGCGCTTCCAACTGCATCATACAATTTTGATTGGCCCACGTGTGATGTTGCTAGACAGGAACGGACTCTATGACAGGCTGGAACGGAGGGAGGCATGGTATGGAGCGGTACAGGAACGGATGCCCAGGTGGGCCGTACTGTGCCGGAACGGAGTTGGGACGGCAGTACACCATTCCAGATCCGTCCCGAGTCTGTTCTAGCCCAGGGACGGGCCATTCCTCGGCTGTTCCTGGGCCGTTCCTGGGCCTGCCGGCCCAAGGACGGGAACGGACTCCGGTCCGTCCCCGTTCCCATTCCCGTCCCCGTTCCTAGTCCGTCCCCGTTCCTGGACGGCCCACCTCTGCTTCCTGCACTTAGTTAAACGCTTCCGTATCCTGGTGCGTGCTGCCATTCTCTTTCTATGCTTCTTTTTCCTTTCGCGGCGGTTTTCCCACCCTTGGCGCTGCATATACCATCCCACCAATGACCCCCTACACACAAACAAAAAAAGCATACCTTCATCCCTGTACTAGACTTCGCCAATGGGTTCAACAAGAATAAAGATGGATATAAAAAATGCCAAACGCCCATCCACTCAGCGCCTTCACAAAACAACATCCCTTTCCAGCCAAGCCGTGGCCGGTACTTCAGCTGAGCAGAACAGCAATCCCCCCACCCCACCCCGACACGATCTCGGAGATGCATCGGCCACCCATACACACCGTGAGCCCGGCAACAGTAGTTTTTTCCCAGCCAGGCCATGGCCGGTACTCTAGCCGAGTAGAACAGCAATCCCCCCACCCCACCCCACCCCAACACGATCTCGGAGAAGCAACAACCGCCCATGCACACCACGAGCCCAGCAACAGTGTTTTTTTCCTGACCAAGCCATGGCCGGTACTCTAGCCGAATAGAACAGCAATCCCCCCGCCCCACCAATGCCATAACCACCAACATGGTGCCCGCAGCACTCACCTGAGGGTACCGATATCATGGGGGCAACTGGTGGTGGGGGGCCCCGATACAGCATTTCATATACCCCAGAGGCAACACATCACATGCAAAACTCCCTTCCGTTCAAAATGTCCTATTGCGCCACACTCCAAACGCAATTAGGTAGTATATTTGCACAATGTCAATCCCACTATCATAGAATATTGTTTCAATGTCATCGTATTAATTTCGCTGTTTTTGGGCTAGTGCTGGCGGCACCCGCCACCATAATGATTGTATTAATCTTGGCATTCTTGGTGCCTAAGCTTGCAGTTTTGCGGCAGAACCACAAGTGATGGTGTTGAAGGTGGCTGTCTGAATATTATAGTATAATACTTGCCACTGGGATTTGTGCAATATTACTACCAACTACAAGCAAAAGTACTTGGTGTCAAAGATACTCTATTTGCAGGCCTTTACAAGCCATAACACTTTTATCGCATTTGCGACTGTCAGCCGCTAAAGTTTCCTAAAGATACAATTATGTTACAACTCTTTGACGTAAAAAGGCTGAGGTATGAGACCTGGCGAATGAAGGTGGTAGTACATTGTGATATTGGCAGCCACGTCATTGGCGGCTCTGGCGGCTTACTTGCGGTTCTGCCATGGCGGAACCGCATAAACAATCCCAAGGTTGGTTACGGCCTGGTGCCCGCCACTGGATGTCAAGCTTGGTGTCGGTCAGGCGAGAACTTGTATGCATGCACAAGCAGCCAAGAGGAGACAGAAACACACACGGTAACATTGGCCTCAGGATATTACAAGTTTGGTACCACCCAAGAAGCATTCGTTTATAATAATGATAACGGCCCAGGAACAGCCGAGGAATGGCCCGTCCCTGGGCTAGAACGGACTCGGGACGGATCTGGAATGGTGTACTGCCGTCCCAACTCCGTTCCGGCACAGTACGGCCCACCTGGGCATCCGTTCCTGTACCGCTCCATACCATGCCTCCCTCCGTTCCAGCCTGTCATAGAGTCCGTTCCTGTCTAGCAACATCACACGTGGGCCAATCAAAATTGTATGATGCAGTTGGAAGCGCCCGTCTTGCATTTGTTGATCAATGATGGGTGCCCCCAAGTGCGTCATGCAATTCCTAGCCTTGTTGCCACCACACATCGCTGCCGCATTGTGGGGAGGCGCTGGTGGTGCCCACCATCGGTGGCAAGCACAAGGACGGATGCGGGAGGCACGTGGAGGCGGAGGCAAGTGCGGTGAGGCGACGCAGCCTCACCAGTTGCGTGAAATCGGCGCTCAAAGTGCCAATTGAGAGGCATCGGAGAGGTGCCAGAAAAGGGTGAGATCTGGGCGGCCAGGCGCTTGCTGACCCGAACGGTCAACAAAGGGGAGGGGGCGGGGGAGGGAAGGGCAGAATGTGCCAAGAGAAAGGGGGGGAGGCGGCAATAGCCCCCTTGCTCGCTAGAATCGCTGCCGGGGGCTAACGATCTGCCCCGTCGATTTTCGAATTAGGCTTAATGGAGCTGGGGGAAGCTGGGCGGTCACAAAAGGGAGGCCAGGGAGGGTAAGTAACGTGGCCAAAATAGGGGGAGGGGAGACGGCCAAAGGCCCCTCGCTTGTTAGAATCGTCCTTAAAATTACAAGTGAATATGGCATTGTGGTGAAATGGTCACCATGTTGGGTGCCCCACCCAACGGCCCGAGTTCGATTCTCGGCAACGTCTTAGCTTGCTAGTGGTCAACAAAAGGGGGAGCAGGGAGGGAAGGGCAACGTGGGCCAAAATAGAGGAAGGGGAGAGGCCAAAGGCTCCCTTGCCCTTAGAATCGCTGCGAGCGGGCAATGTTTTGCCCACTCCCGTTTTGAATTAGACACGATGGGAGGCAGCTGTGCGGCAAGCTACCCACCAAAACGTTATCAACGACCGAGGCATGTTGGTGCTCCTTTTGCCGCTATGTGGGCACACGCCTCGGTCCACGCTTGGGCCATCAATTGCCACCCCCGATGGTGGGAAGATTGCTTGCAAGAGGCATCCACCGTTTTGGCAGCTCCCCTTGCCATGGCGTGTGGTAGCCCAACGACAATTGGTTTTGATCGTTAGCAATGCCCAGCAATTGCAACCCCTTGCCATGCTTTGTTGTCCGTTCTTGTTGGGAACGGAGTCCTTTCCATGATGGGAATGGATCCGTTCCAACCCCGTTCCGGCCCGGCCCAGATCCGGCCCAAATCCGTTCCTGGGGAACGGCCCAGGAACGGACTGGAACGGACTGGGACGGACTGGGATGGGAACGGGGATGGGTCCGTTCCTGGGACGGGGACGGACACCGTTCCCGTTCCCGTTCCTATGCCATTTGGCCAGGCCCAACTCTGGCAGGAAGTCAAAGATGTCATCAAGGACTACATCAAAGTCCAAGGCATCAGATTACGAGCCATGACAAATTTTATTATAGTTGCTGCAAGTGAACGTGTGCATTTGGCAAAGGATTACTAGCTATTCATTACTGCAGCAAGTACCGGCCGTGGGTTGGCCGGGAAAACGTAGCGGGGGATTGCTATGTAGCCTAGGGTGTGTTTATATATGTAGTCTAGCGTTTGCAAGGGATGGCCGGGAGAGAACATTGGGTTGCATCCCCGGTCTGGCAAGGAGTACTGGCCGAAGCAACATTTATGATGGCATAGACTGCAAATAGGTAGGTATACGTTGTTGACATATGTATTAATATTGCACCTCGTTATGTCACTATTGCGGCTTGTGTCTAGAGGCAAAGGTTGCTGGACAGAGGGGAAAAACCCGCTTGGAAAAAAGTGCCTCCAACAAAAACCGCCGCTGACCAACAGAACGCTACCGGAATCTCAAAGTCCGTGACGGATGGTAACAAAATACCAGAAAAGGTAGCAGAAAAAAGCGCTTTTACAGAAACTGCTGGCTACAAACACCCCCTTGATGGACAGCTCCAGAGCCAAAAAAATGAAAGCGGACGTGGCATGAATGGCTACGGAAACCCGTCCCTAGCTAAGTAACAGAAAATCGACGGACGGATTTTTTGTGTATAAAAAAATTACAAAAGTAAATTAATAGGAAAAAAGCTGAGCGGCCACGTCTACTAGGCGATCTCCCTGCTCGCCCTCAACAGCCGCTGATCATCCACAATCTACCACCAGCAATGCGAGAAGTGAGGACACTCGGCACCGGGATGCGGTAATGTGGATGGCGGGCCATGCGGGCGGGGGGGGGGCTAGGGGGGCGGACCTCGTCGTTGGATGCTCGCCGTGCGGTGCTTCTTGTTGGGTAGCTTGACGGGGAGGGAGCCGTGCGACTCGGGCGTGGGCTAGTGGCCATGCGTGCCTGTCCTTGGAGCATGGGGTCTCACTCAAGCCAATGGCTGCCATTGCTTCATACTCCGGTAGCACAGCACGGGGGTGGTAGTACAGCACGGGGCGTGGGGTTTGGCGGGAATGACAAAAATTGAAACCTCAAAATGGTGGACATCTACCGGTACAACGCCAGCATAATGTAATAATGCCAGAATCATTTTCACTTGTGCCTGTGAGAATAGGCGGCCACCGCCGCATGTGCTGTTGACGGGTCAACTCCCAGTTGCAGGACCCACCGCCAAAGCACAACAAACATGGCGCTGACAACTGGGAAGACCCAGGCCCGGCCAACCATTGCATGGCGTTTGCTGGCATTTTGGCCACCCTTAAGAGCCGCAACAGCAGCATGCGGTGGGAACCACGGCATGCGCATCGGTGGCAGCGGGCGGCGGGGTGGCAGGGAAGGAGGGGGCATCGGATTGTAGCGCGTGCCGCCGCGGCCCTTGAGACTGCTCAGGGCTGAAGAATCAATGCATGTGCATTGTTATTGTTATCATTCATGGGCACAAAATTTGCTTTGTGCATACGCCATTTGCTTCGAGGGCAAGAATGGTTAAATGTACACTGCAGTCCTCTCCCACCCAGGCACAAAAGACCAAAGGTCTGTGCCTGAAATGAAATTGTATACAAACATCGGACATACAAACAAAGTGTTCAAACCCTGCTAACATCTGCATGCAATCAATCAAACTTGGTCCAGCTGAGCCTCTCCCATTTGAATTACCTCCATCTTTCCAACAATGAGGGGCCCAGAGCCCCTGCCCCCCCAAGTGTAGACAGGCTTCAGGACAAGGCTCCGAAGGCGGGAGGAGCTTGACCAGACAGTGGAGGGGAAGCGGGGCAGCCAAGGTAGATTGAGCCTGGACGGGGCTATAGATCGTCACCCGAATTGAAATAGGAGCTGGGTGAAGAAGGCAGAGGAGGGCCAGGGGAAGCAGTGCTGGTTGAGGGAGCTGCAGCTTGAAAGAGATGGCTGAACTGCTGGGCCAGCTGCTCCCCCGTCCCTCGCAACCAGCCAAACATTTGGAAATCGGAGGGGGTGGCGACGTGTGTGAAGTCAATGTACTTGGTCACACTGTCGGAAGAAACAGACCATCCACCCCAGTAGCAAACCCGCTAGAGGGGTGCGCCAACCGCAAAGGCGGCGGTGGCCCCCCCGCGATGAACATCGTGGTGGGTGTAACGAACACCATCACCGAAAAGGTCACGGAAATGGATCCGGCTTGCCACGTCAAAACAAGTCCCAAGAAACCTGGCCGTAGGGGCCGGCTCATCCGGCAGCTGCCAAAGAAGGGAAGACTCTGGCCTGTTGGCTTGAAGCCACGCCACATGGCGGGTAGCCACCCACCGTTTGAACAAGGAAGGGAAGGCAGGGATGCTTGCCATTTGAAAACTGCGGCGCCGGAATGATAGATTGGCGACCTGCTTGCCCTTGTATCTGCGTTCGGTAAACAAGATCGCCGGAGAAGATCCCTCAAACACGGATACATCGCCTACCTCCGTCGTGAAGGAAGAATTAGCCCGGGACAAAAAGGCTGTGTCAAAAACCACCACCAAGGCTGCGCGGATCTCCTGTGGAGCATGCCTGTGGTACCCCTCCTTAGCCAGTTGGAGGACGATCGAAGTGGGGAGTGGCACAACCTGCTTCTTGGAGATAAGGGAGGTGACCTTGAGACACCACGACTTGAGAAGTTGCTCCACGACCGAGTCATGGGGGCGCAAGTCGGGGAACGCCAGCCACTGGTGCACCGTGGCAATTGCGCTGATGTAATGGGGTACGCTCTATACTTGGATGCGGGTGCTGTCCCGCAGAGATTGTACGTAAGCCCAGACCATCGGCTGTTCAATCGGTATGGGGCTCCACCTGCGCTTGGCCTCCGAGCAGAAGCGCCAGTATTTGCCGAACTTAGACCATATGGAGCGGCAGTCTGACGGAGCATTCGAGGAAAGGAGGGCCTCGACTATGCTCTGCTCATCGTCTTGATCGAGGAGGCCAGAGGCGGCGAGCAGCAGCGGTGTGCCTGGCTGGATCAATAGCTTGAGGGGTGGGTCGCCAGCGCCTTGTCTATTCAAAAAGCCTCGACGTGCCACCACGCTGCTCCCTGAGGCACCTGCGCCTCCTGGCCCGGTAGAAAGAGGGTCGGAGATCGAGGCAGAATCCAAGAATCGTTGGAAAACGCCTTCAATGGTCGGTACCAAACCGCGCCCGGCCAATGCGGGGCGAGAACGGTGGCTTGGATGCGCGGAAGATTGTGAAGGAGCTGAACCACATGAGGCAGCAGAGACCAGGGGGGATTGCACCAATTGTTCTCCTCGGGCCAGTTGTGCTGGGCAAATGCATTCACGCCCTCTGACCCTACATCGCCCCACCTTGAGTTGAACCGTTCGAGTTGGCAGTTGAGGCAGCTGGAGAAGCGATCGATAGTGTGTGGGCCCTAGCACAGATCTAGGGGCCAAAACCACGTGGGGCATAGGCGCCAGTCCTCCTTGTCCGTCTCCCGGTTGAGCACGTCTGCAATCGCATTCTGTGTTGTTCAAATCCATTGGGGCTGCACCGTAATGCGATGTGTGTCCAGCAGCCACCACAGTTTGCGCAGCTTGCAATACAGAGGTTGTGCCCTCGAGCGCCATTTTTCCAAAATGCAGTAGGCTATCTGGCTGTCCATTTGTAGATGCACTGTTCGGTTGGTCAAGTTCCACAAGAAACACTTGATCCCCAAGCGGATCGCTTCCAACTCTTTGTAGTTGATATGCCAAATCCTCTCCTGCGCCATCTAGAAGCCTCGCGTTATCAGGGGTTGGGCCGAGGTTAGGCAATGGGGATCCTCCAAGGTGGCGCCCCATCCAAAATCCAAGGCGTCGGTCGTCATCAATACTGACGTTGGTTGGCGTAGAAAGGCTTTGCCCTGCCACCTGTCTGGAACTTGCGTCCACCAACGGAGATCCGCCAATACCTCGCGACTGAGGTGCACTGGGGAGCTCCAACCCTGTTTGTTCCATATACTGGAGAACAGCTCGCGCAGGAAAAACTGGGCTGGGGCAATCGCCGGGGCCAAGGCGTTCGCCTTGCCGTAGAATTGGGCCACCTTCCTGGCTGTAACCAATCGTGCATTCAAGTTGATGTTGACGATGATGTCCTTTGCCAACTGTTGGAGGACTCTCAAGGAGTCCGGCGGGCAAAGGAATATGGCCCACCATGAGTCCACAACCAGGCCGAGGTGAACCTTCGAAGTCATTGTTTCCCAGATTGATTTGGAGTCCTTGATCTCCAATCCTAAGTCGCTTAGGAGCGCCCTCACTAGGACACCCCAGGATCGCAAATTCCACCTGTCGCTTCCTGCCCCTAGGAAGTCGTCCAAATAGGGCAGGATTTTGATGAAGTAGTTCGCCTCCCACAATTGGCGAAGGGAGGGGAAATTCAAGGGAGGACACGATATGCTATCCTGCAGTGCCCTGAGGAAGGTGACCAATAGCCGGAGTAGTTTTGTGAAGTAAAACGGACTCCCGCACCACCCGAAGGAAAGGGTGGGTACCTCCCAATACTCGCCATTCACTTGAATTGTCACATATTTGATGAAGTCAATTGTAGTCTTGGATGCATGTAGGCATCTCAGAAATCCCAAGCAATCATCCAACTCTCTGGTTCCATCTAGCTGGAGAGTGTTGCCAGCATCTCGAAACGGGTTGTCGGCACCCAACAATGTGCGTTGAGATGTTGGAGGTCGATCACTAAGCGATAACCCCTGTCCCGTTTCGGTATTAGGAAGGCTCTGCTGACGTAATCCTGGCATGATGCTGGTTTGAGAGCCCCAATTCAGATGTAGCGTGGTAGAGTTTGGTCTTCCCAAACCGTCCGATGTTCCCCTTGCATAACAGAATTCCCGTGATGGAACGGTCTCGATGGTCCGGACTGCCATGAGATGGGGACACCGTCCCGGATCCAGCTCAGAACCCGAAGGTCCGATGTCATCCGTCTCCATACTAGTAGGGCTGCCCGGACTCGACGCGCCGGGAAGTCTCTCGGGTTGACATTGTACTTGCGGTACAGGGACCGCAGTTGCCGGTATTGGGTGCGCAACAGTACCGAATGTCCAGCGTGACTGGGCATTGATTGAAGTCGCGGCACCTGTCAAAGATGACACGCCAGGGATGCCCCACGCGCCTGACGTGCCTGCTACCCGGCGACCTGCCCTGCGTTGCCAATTACCCCGTCCCCGCATTCTCGCGAGGCTGGTACCCAAGGGGGGGCTAGGCGTTGCCCCCTTTGTTGGAACCGTTGGAGCTGCCCCTGCCCTTGCCGAGAGTCGGATTGTGTGGTAATGATCCGTTGGTTTCTTGTTCTGCCGAGCGGAGCTCGGCCCGTCACTAAAGTCGTGGAGGCCGTATGCGGAGCAAAGCGGAGCAGGCCGGAACGACTTGGGCATAAGGGCCGAGCGTAGCGAGGCCTTTAGCCGGAAAACGGGTTCGGCCAAAATGGACATGCTTAATGAGTATGATGACTTTCATTATTTTGGCCGCCACATGTAAGAGTGCCAAGCGGCGGCGCCGATTGTAGCGATCGATTGTTCTGGAGCCTCCCTGCCTCCTCGAGCGCAGCAACCGTGCGCCTCGGACGGGACCGCGCAGAGCGGCCGTCACCCACGGGCCAGAGAGAGCCCGGGACACGCCGTCCGGCCGAGGACGACCACGCTTCCACTGGAAAGGCCCTAGAGCACGGGCCAGGGTACCTGGACGCGGCCAAGGGGGGGACCGCACCGACAGATTGCCTTGGCGCTTGCTACTGTGATGTCCACCCCGCAAACGATTTCCCGCGGTTTTGGTGGATCCGAAGGCGATAAGCTTCCCGTGGGCTTTGCGAACGGACTCGAGCAATTGCTTGTCGTACTGGACAGCGATTGCGGGCCTGTACGCCAATTGCTGACCTTCCAATATGAGCGCAGCCTGGAATCCTGCTGCGGCTGGAACGCCGCGGCGATCGAGCTGAGCACGGTACTCGCGGACCCTCAAACGGGCCAGCGCCATATCCAGTGTCTGTTGCAAAGCCTTGGTCACGCCCACCAACTGCGCTCTCTGGGGGTGGGGGAAGTTGGGGTACCCGACAATCAAACACAACTGTGCCACCGCGTCAAACAAGTAGCTCGCCACAGGTGCTCACCCGGCAACTTCGTGAAAGAAAGGGCTGTTCTCGCCTAGCTTTTTAGCCAATCATTGACCATAGCAAGTATCGAGGAGATTGAAATGCTTGCCCACACCCCGCACCCGTGGAGGTCTGCCAACTGGATTGGACTCCCAATGCAAGAGCCCCAAGGCTGAGTCACAACAATACTCTTGCAAAGGGCGATCCGGCAGGCAGCCCGTCAATGCGACGCACACTGATTGGTAGCGTTCCAGCAGCTCTGCCTCTTGGTTGGGCTGGTTTGCTGTGGCTCCTCTAGCTCCACCAGAATGCCCCCTGCGGCAGATCTACGGGAGGCGGCCAATGCAGCTTGAGGCTGCTCCAAGATCTTCAATCTGGCATCTACAGACATGGGGAACTGCGCCAGTTGTTCCGAGATCTGGTTCAGCTGGGCTCCGAGGTATCCCATGAAGGGAAGGCATGGCACAAGGTCCACTTGTGCCGGGGTGCAGTGTGGATCATAGAGGTGGCCACACTCGGGTGCCGTCCGGTCCGTAAAACTGAGTGTGATATTCGTCCGCTAGTATCCGGTCCGCTATTTGCCGTACTGCCATCCGCAAAACCCGGCTCTTATTTTTTCTTCACCATTATTTGCCGTTAAATTAATGGATGACGTGTGCGGCGTCCGGTCCATAACAAAATATCCGTTAATTAATAATTTTGGTCCGTTATTACCTATAGGTACTTGCTTTCCAGCCACGGCAAGGTCAAGGCGAAGTTGCCAAGGGGTTTCTATTTTGCAGCAACTCGAATTATGTTGGCTGCATGCTTGATAAATGTGTGTGGGCGTTTTCCAGGTCATGCATTCTGCGGTTTGTAATACATGGAGTGATTTGGAGAACTGAACACATAAACCATGTGTAAAGTTCCAGTGTATGCATGCAATCCTGCATCACTTGCTACGGCTGGTACTGCTGCATACCACACTCCCATTGCAAGTCTTCCCAGCCATTGTATCAAGGGTTCGGCATAGTTGTAATACCAAACGCGGACACCCAAACACCCACATCACCTGAGGCAAGTGGCAAAAAGGGTTCACCTCTGAACACAGTTGAGCCACTCAACATACGTAGGAATGGGTGATACGTATCACATATAATGATGGGTTGCTGCGGCGGTACTCCACAGTTTCCACGCCAGGGCAGTAAGTGTAAAGCCCATCCACCAATTGCACTATTCGATTGGACACATTTCTCACAGAAATTCTCTTCTATCTATATGATACCCTAGGTTCATCCACCATTCCAACATAGTACATCAAAGTTCAACAGTTCAACATACATGAAAACGGGCAACGAATAGTACGAGTCATGATTTGTTATCTTCCATCTCTGCCTATTGCACCCTCGCTGCGGCGGTACTCCAGAAGTTTCCACGCCAGGGCAGCGACTGTAAAGTCTATCCACCAATCGCAGTACTTGTTGGGACGCATTTCTTGAATAAAATTTTCTTCTATCTATATGATACCCAAAGCTCATCCACCACTCAACATAGTGTGTTCAAGGTGTGCACATCAACACAGGACAACGGAATATTATAAGTCATGATATCTTATCTTCTATCTCTATGGTAACCGCACCCTCGCTGCGGCGGTACTCCACAGTTTCCACGCCGGGGCAACGAGGGTGGTCACCGGTGGTGATCCACACTTTGGAATCCAAAGTCACTACTTCCCTCCCTTCCCTCCCTTCCCTCCCTTCCCCCCCTTCGTGCGTCGATGCACTAGCTTCTGCTGCGACCATCCACTCTCTGCCATCTGCCACCCTAGCAAGCTTAAATGATCCACGTTCTCGGGCTTGAGAACCATGCGCTTGGCCGTCACAATGAGACCAGCCTTCGAAAATGAGCGTTCACTACTGGCGCTAGAGGCCTGCAACACAACCAAATATACTCAGTACTTCTCAGCCTGTGAACTTCATAAGAGCACTGTGGCATATATGCATAGCTAGTTGGCATCACAATAAAACCAAACTTGGAAAATGAGCATCGACCATCCTTGGTACTTGGACTTCACCTCACAATCAGACAAGTTGTTTTGTTAAAAAAAACTAATCCCCATCGGAGGAAGTCTCCGTGTCACTCCCTGTTAGGAGGCCAGAGTCCATGACATTGAACTCCCACCCAATCTGTAAAAAAAATCGTCTTCAAAGAGTCTTTCTTCCAGGCGTCTTAGCGACGGTTGAGTTATTCTATATTTTCTGCTAATAGACTTGTACCCCACCATGTGTCCCCCCCGGTGCAGTACTAAATCTATGATAGCCGCGCACTGACGTGTTTTATAAGCAGCCCGGCGATTCCTATCTATTTGTTTGCGTTGCTGCCTGCGACGCTTGTGCCATTCTCCCCAAGACTGGGGTTTCGTCGCGTAGTTCCTTTCGAACCGCCTCTTCTCGCCTCTCTCCCCAATGCTATTAATCGTGACCACACGGCAAATTTAATCGGGCTCGGGCGGGTGAGGTGGTCTTTGTAATGGCCGCCACACCCTCGAGGGCGTGCCACTCCAACCCCGCTTCTTGTATTTCCTCTAATCTATCTGGTAGAGCTTCCCTATCGCGCTCAGCTTCCCAACCATGCGCAACTTCTATCCGCCGCCTGACTTTCACCCCTGCACGTCTCCTTCCCCCCTTCCTCTTGTGTTTGTGCCGGCGCTTTTGACCATCCTTGTAATGTTGGCCCCTGTTTAGGGGCCGCTTCTGACCTAACACAGGAACAGAATACAGTGTTTCCCCAGCCAGGTGATGGTAGGTACTGCCACATACTGGTGGTACCACCAAAGCAAAGACAATAGGTATTGTAGAGAAATGCAGCATGCCCTGTACAATGCACGGCCCCCTGAAAGGGATGAAGTGCTGAGGTTTCCCCAGCTAGGTGATGGGCGGGTACTGCCAAATAATGGTGGTAGCACCTACGCAAAGAAAGACGATGGGTATTGCAAGGACAGTTCGTGCATGCTATACATTACACAGCTGCATAGAAGGAACAAACTACCAAGGTTTCCCCAGCCAGGTGACGGCGGGTACTGCCACAAAATGGTCATGCCACATAAGGAAAAATAGGCGATGGGTACTGCAGGGACACACAACACACCCTGTACAATGCACGTCGAAATAAAAAGAGCAAACTGGGAAGGCTTCCCCAGGCAGCTGATGCCAGGTACTGCCACATATTGGTGGTGGCATCTAAGCAAAGAAAGGCGTTGGGTATTGCAGGACTTGCAACACACCCTGTACAATGCATGGCCACATAAAGGGAACGAATTGCTAAGGTTCCCCAGCCAGGGGTCGACGGGTACTGCCACAAAATGGTGGTGACATGTAAGGAAAAAAAGGCGATGGGTATTGCAGCGACACATAACGCACCCTGTACGGTGTGCAGCCAAATAAATATAACAAAGTGGTAAGATTTCCCTAGCCAGATGGCGGTGGGTATTGTCAAATAATACTGGTGGCATCTAAGCAAAGACGATGGGTATTGCAGCGACAAGTGGTGCACCTTGTGCAATACATGGCCATATGGAAGGAACGAACTGCCAAGGCTTCCCCAGCCATGTGACGGCGGGTACTGCCACCAACCACAACACACAACCACAATAGGCGGCACTCAGGCTTGCTACACAGATGTACACGTCCACCGCACCTACATGTCCATCGTGTTCAAGGCGCCCCTGCCTGCTTTCAGTTTCAGCATTGGTAGCGCCTGAGGACTCTGCGAATACAGTAACACAGGTGGTGAGGGTCGCAGGCAAAATCCCAGAGTGAAGTCAATCCCCGGCCATGATCTTCCCACCCGGCCATGTGCCACCAGGTTTCCAAAGTCCACACATAATCTACCCCTCCCCGGGAAGAATTTCCCAGTAAAGCAGGCGGCCCAAAGCAGAAGCCCACACTATGCCCACGTATCACTCGCCGGATTGAATCCGCCGATACCCAGGTTTTCAAAGTCCACAGTTAATCTGAGAACCCCCCCTTTTCAACCCCCCCCCCCACAGCCCGGAATTCCCCGCCAAAGTAGGCAGTATTGAGGGCGTTGCCCTGGCCACGGGGCGCCGTGAAGCGGGACACCGCGGTATGCTTGTGCATCGCTCGGCGGCTTGAATCTGGCCACGCATAGGTTTCCAGTCCACAAGTAATCTGAGTTTCCCCAACACCCCACTCGGCCCGGAATTTCCCACCACAGCAGGTAGTACTGAGGGCATTGCTCTGGCCACAAAGCAGGATAGCGCGCTGTGCCTGTGCATCACCGGCGGATTGAATCCGCCATGTTTTCGCCAACATCATCCAACTCTACTCCCCACTCCCCAACACCCCCATCGCCCGAATTCCCCGCCATGTAGCGGTATCGAGGGCATTGCCTCGCCACAAAGGTGATGGTGCACCTTGCGTTCAGGTATCACCGGGCGGGATTGAATCCGCCACACATAGGTTTTGGCCAATGGGACATCTGAGACTTCAACACCCCCTACGTTCGACTTTCCACACAAAGAAGGTACTGAGGGCATTGCCCTGGCCACAAAACAGGATAGCGCACTATGCCTGTGCATCACCGGCGGATTGAATCCGGCCACACACAGGTTTTCAGCCAACAGATCATCCGAGACCCCTCTTCCCCCGCGCAGCCCGGCATTTCCCGCCATTGCAGGCGGTACTAAGGGCATTCCCTTGCCTTGCCCATGTTGCGGCTTGAAGCAGAAGAGCGCGGTATACCTCACCTGGTGGGTCCATGAACTAAGCGTGGGGTGGCAGGGGTTGGAGACGGCGGATGGCGACAGGAGGGCAACAAAATATGTGTGCAGTCACAACCAAGGTCCGCTGTATGTGGACCCTGGCTGAGCCACGCTGGCAATCAACCAGATCCCCAGATTCGGAAATCAGTACTTACTGCATGGGCTCTGCTGTCATCCGCTGATTCGGTAAACACGTCCGCTGTCATCTGCTAAATTAGGGGATGGGGTACGTGGCTTCCGGTCCATAAGAGAATATCCATTAACACCCAAGCGGAATCCGCAAAGTCCGCTAATTGGGGCCAGCCGTCCGCTGCCATCCGTACCACGTCAGCAATAGAGAAAGCAGGGTCTGCTAAATTAACGGATATTAACGGACGGCAACCCCCGTCCGTTATTACCGGATCCGGGTGGCCACCTCTAGTGGATTGCAGTCCACGTGGAGAGACAGAGTTCCCAAAGGGCCTGCGCTGGCTTCACTTCGCAAAGTGAAGCAGCGAAAATAGTGGCGACACAGCGAGGTGCATAGGCTTACAACAAGAGTGCGACCTCGGCTGTGGTGAGAGTGAGAAGGTGTCAATTGACTGATAAAAATGCCAAAACCAGACTACGTGAGTGTCCTTCACAAATCGTCCCGCCCTGGCCTATCCGTTCAATTTAAACTCTCTTTACTAATCGTAAAGGCCACGTCGTGGTTGTCTGCAAGGAGTTCTCATTGGATCCGCAATTTGTTGCTTGGGCAAGATTGGATCTTCACTCTCTCTACAGAGTTGGCAATGGATCTGCCATGCGTTTTTGTGCAAGAACGATTGGATACATATTTGCAATGACTGCCATCAACAAGATCTTGTGCATCGCAAGATCAGGAGCGTGTCGAGTTGCTGGTCTTCTGCTGTTTTGATCTTGAGCGATCTCGAGCGATGATGGGTAGCGTTCATTAGGCTGGCTCAAGGGATGCACATAAGTGCGTGTAGGAAGTAGAGAATAAGCCAACCATTTTGGAGATTGGGGTGGCATACAAACAACAAGACAATGCATTATTGGAGGAATAGCATTGTGCGTACACAGAATTAATATCTACATTCCCTAAACAAGGAAAATCATAGCAGAATTTTGTTCCATCTCACTGTGCTCATTGTCGGTATCCAATATACAATGCATACATACTAGGGATGGTACCCGGGCTGGCAACACCATACCCGGGTACCCGGAGTTTCTGGAACCCGGGTACCCGGGTGTACCCGGGTAACCCGGGTACCCGCGAAGAACTGGGTACCCAGGTACAACCAGTACCCGGGTCCAGGTATGTACCCGGGTACGGAAAAATGCCCCCCTGCGCCCACGCAGCACTGGCTGGCTGCGCTCCTCCATGCTTAGCCGGCTGCTGTCTAACGGAGTCCGTAATGACGACGGCGCCCCTCGCCTGACATTGTCTTCCACGAACCGTGCGTTCTTCTGGTACAATCTGGAAAGGGCTGGACGCCCTTCGGTCAACGATCACGTTGACGATCCAGAAAGAACAACAACCACAATAGCAACAATGCAACTATACAACTATCAAACATCAACGACAACAATGCCCAAAAGCAATCGCCGATTCATCGAGTTCAAATTGCTGAGCATGTCCTGCGCGCACCAACTGTTCCGCAGTGGAATGGACAACCTGCAATCCCCAAGGGGCAGTTCTGGCGCCAGGGCTGCAACACAGCCGGTATCCTAGGGACCAACCCGTCGGAGCCCAGCTGCATTTTCTGCAGACCGCTGGTTGCTGCAGGTGTGTAAAGATGTTCCAACCCGTCAGATTCCCCGATTCCGGGCGCCGGCGCCACGGGATCGACCAAGCAACACCACGTCGATATTCCAACCCGTCAGATTCCCCGATTCTGGCTTGCCGGCGCCCCCAGAACTCCAAACGCGCGGCCCAAAGAAGAGTGTGTGGAGAGGATCGGCGCCGTGCACGATTGCGATGCAGTCACACAGGGTGTGGACGGCAACCTTCGGAAGTAAGGGCGGTGGGTAGGTATTTACCGGGCGACCGCTGGTCAAACGTGCTGTACCCGGGTCCGTACCCGGACCCGGGTATTGGCAGTACCCGGGTAATCCGGGTACCCGCCGGTACACGCCTGTACCCGGGTACGTACCCGTACCCGCTTACCCGGGTACAAGGGTTGGCGGGTACCCGGGTAGGCGGGTACAGGAAAAGACAATACCCGCCCCGGGTACCCGGGTTTCCTATACCCGGGTACCATCCCTAATACACACATCTAATACACAAGAGGATATGGCATATCAAGATTACACTTTGATCTTGTAATATTGCTACAAGTCCTCATCTGCAAAAGCAAACATTTCCTAGAGTTCTTTGAACTCCATCTTCAAACCCCTAAAATCCCTAAGCCCAACAACATGTCTGGTGCCCAGCAGGTCACCAATCCTTTTTTCGAACTTAAAGATAGCAAATGCCAATTGCTCTAGTGTACAATTAATGGGTCCACGGATGTCTGTCGGGTCGTCACTCCAGACCAAGATATCATGGTCAAACGCGGATACCACAACCACCAGAAATGGGGTTGTGGATCCAACCTCAAGAAAGTCGAATTTGCCTACAAGGAAGCACGCGGCATTTAGTTGAAGTTGTGCATGCTTCATTTGATGGTTATAAATACACATTTAGTAGCTTCTTACCTGACTGCAGGTATCCACAAAAGTTGGAAAACTCTTTGCATTGGTGTTGGTGGTTGGCAATGCGATCGTCATCTGTGCATTTCTTCTCAAGTGGTTGAGGCATGCAATGGCTGGATACCTTGAAGTAAATTTTGACCTAAACAAGTAACATAGGATGGTAAGAGGTCAATTAAATTAATCCAATTGGAAAGGGTTCACCAAAAGTGACATTGCATATGTTGGTGTTGTGACCATGATACACAATTTGGCAACTTGATGCATTGGTATAGATGTTTGACCATGGTGGGTATTGCAAGAACAACAACAACTTACCAGTTTGCTTGCCAGCCGTGCCAATGCCATGTCCCACTTGCGCATCCATTGTTTTTCTCCTTCTGCAGTCCACCACTAACAAGAATACATATTTACTTTAGTCAAGTTTGCAACAACTAAATGCTTGTTTAGTACTCCCAGGTGCTGGGCATTTTGATTGAATTAATGTGTTGTTGTTGATCAATTGAGAATCAGTTTATCGTTGCATTGTTGTGCTTGTGAAGTCTAATTCAACACAAGTGATATGAAGCTTTTTGTTGGTAGTGTACATCCAAGCATCTGTACTGCAGGTAGTGTACGATTTGGTAAGCGATAAAATGAACATGAATGTTGTTGTGCTTGTTGAAAATGAATGTTGTTGTGCTTGTTGAAAATCAATATTGTTGTGCTTGTTGAAAATGAATGTTGGTGTGGTTATTGACAAAGAATGCTGGTGTGTTGTTGTGCTTGTTAGGTCTAAGGCCACAAATGCAAAGGACAGGTGTCACCTCTTTGAAGCCATTTTTGTCCTCTAGGACTAGCAATCTTTCCTCCAGCATCCTGTTCCACACAATATCTCCCATTCGTGCTGCTCCACCAGTAGCCCATGGGTATGCTCGTGACCCGTAGCTCGGGATACTCGCAACACGAATAGGCTGTCTATGAATGGTTTGGAATGGAACACATCATCCCCTAGAGCTATTTTTGCGTGGGTCCTGGAACCCAACCCGCCAGTGGCATGAGCGGAACGTGCGCTGTTTGTCAGCGCCATTATTATCTTTGTCTTTACGGCTGGCGTCTCGTTCAGTGCCGACACCACCTGTATACAATACTCGATGGTGGGCTCAGGGTTGCATCTCTTGACTAGTGGTTTGTGCCTTTCGAACGCAGTGTCCGACTCCGATCCACTTCCATTGTCGATGATGGCCGCAGACCGATTGGGCTTGTAATGCCCTTGTACCGAATTGCTATCATTCTGCTGCCAAGCAGGTGAGCGCAACCACGGTGCGACACTTCCGCCGCGCGATTCCGTGGCTTCGGTCAATGCATTCGGACGCCTCACAACGGAAGCCCTTCCTGCAAGCGGGCTCTCTATTTCTCGTCTAGCAACCTGTCCTTCTCTTTTTGTTGGCGCTTCTTCAGCCTTGTCTTAGTCTTCTTTGCCATCCCATCTGATTGAGATAACGTGAAACATGGGTTCATCATGCTCTGGGGATTCGATGTGCTGGCACCCGCGTACACAAGTGGATCATCGTTGCGCAGACGTTTCCGGTACTTCCTGCAGGAGTGCCATGCTCTCTTGTCGGCAAGTCGCTCCATGCTCGGGTTGCAGGTATCGGTTTGAAGCAGTGCGTGGCTGGCGCAGGGATCCACCAAACTGATTGCCTTGCTGAAGTTTGAAATTCCAATTTTGAATTTGACGTCCGTTTGGGTTGCATTAGATCGACATATACCGCTGTGAGAAATGCAGCCAGCGCTTTGACAATTTGGGAGCTATTCAACGATATGCAAAGCATTTCGGTGCTAGGTGCTCGGCGGTTTTTGGACTAATAAGGCAAGTGTATGCTGTATGGAAATCAAATCCGGAAGAATGCTATGTTAGAAGTGGCCACCCGGATCCGTTAATAGCGGACAGAGGTTTATTTCCATTAATTTTCTGTTAATTAACAGAAAATAACGAAAAAAGACAAAAATTAACCAAAAATTAGCGGATTTTTGGGGATTTTTGGGTTTTAGTCATACTTATAGTTTATGGAATTCGCTATTAGAGAGTATGTTTGTATTTTATTTCAACCTATGCATATTAGATTTTCAACTAGCCACAGTTGTTGTGATTTTTTGGGTTTTTTTATTTTTTTGGATTTTTTTTTCTGAATTTTTCTCCCTTTTTATTGAACGAAATTTAACGGACAGCTGATAAAAATTAACGAACCGGATTTAACGGACCGGATGGCACCTTTGAATGACCACCTCTATGCTGTGTACTAGCCATATGAGCCATTGTTTGTGGATGGTATGGCTGTCTATGATAGTTCTACGACTACACGCACCGTTTCCTGCAAGTACAAGAAGCGGTTGGCATGTTATGACTTGGATCTCTTATTTGTTGCTGTGGTCATCCGTTCATCCTCTCTTTCTCTATTCAGATGCAATTCTTATGTCATGTTACAAGGCATGCTTGAAATCGACGGAAGGCCATCGTCTGCCATTGACCATGAATCGCATAGCACATCACATTACCACAGGTGACTGCCATCACCAACACCACATGTTTGTGTGCTTCTGACTGCCATGCATGTGTCTGGGGCATTGAGGAATGCACATGAAGAGGATCAACCAGGTGTTTCAGAGAATAGCAAGACCTCGGACAGTTCTGACCTGGCTCCAGCTGACAGAAGCACTGACAACACTGACAACACTAACAACACTGACAACACTAACAACACTGACAACACTGACAACACTGACAACAGTGACAATAGCAGTGATAGTGATGGACGATGTGGAAGCGGGGTGGATGGAGCATGTGACCCACAGTTTGAATTAATACATTTTATGCATTCATGCAATGGAGGGAAAGGATTGTCAAAAAGCGACATGCAAGATCTGCTCAACATTGTGCACTACCCAGAATTTGACGCAGCAAAGGTAAGATCGTGCACATCTCGGACAAATGATGTATTGGTTATGAAACTAATTGTTCACAGGATGCGACTCTTAGACTTTTGTTTCCACTTGTAGGTGACCTTAAGGACCACAAGGGATGCCACACAATACTTTGAAGAGCTTGTGCAAGGCTGCTCATCTGCTCATGTAGGCAAATGGAATAAAGTGGAAATGGATGTGGACTACACAAATGGAGCTACAAACAATGTGATATTCACATATATTGATGCGGCAGCATGGCTGAGAGCAGAGTACACAAATAGACATTATGCAAGATATTTTCATGTAGAAGCAGCCCCTAAGCATATAAATAGATACCAAAATTTATGACCACCCACAACATTGTGATGCATGGATTAAGATACAGGAGACACTGCGCACATGTCTGCAAAGACAACCAGGAGTTGCAGCCGCCAAAGCAAGCAATGCAGAGGTCGCAACAGTGCATTTTTCACAGATAAGACGGTGGTGAACAGCAAGGGCTTGCATATGTATCCACTGCGTGGTGCTCTCCTGAATGTGGATTATATTGTTTGCTCGTCCAACCACGTGGAGTGTGTATACTTACCGGTGATCCACAATTGTCCAGCGGGCATGAAGTCAGAGACAAAGCGGTTGGTGTCATTGAAACTCTTACATCGATGCCTCAACGTTTTTTTGTAACCATTGAAGCAACTAAGTCATTCAGGTAGTATCCTTCGCTCACCTAATGACCGAAAGAGACATATCTTCCCTCATCTGTTGTCATGGGTTGCAGACAACCCAGAACAGTCCGACTTGATAAGTGATTGAAGGATCCCATCCACCGTCATAATGCATGTCCACCTTGATGTAATGCGGATCATGCTCACATCGTACATAAATTATGCGAGGGCACTAGAAAAGTATTCTATGGTGTAGGTACCTTTGCATCATACCGGGCGGCCCGGCCATGTTCTATATACCTTGTGACATAGGAGTTCATGAATGACCCACTCCTTAGAGCAGAGCAACGCACGGAGAAATCACAAAAAAGTATTGTGACCACTATTGTGGAGATGGAGGAAAACTGGGACAAGCAAGAATCTATTACACTGATGAAAAAGATATCCACCCACCCTGTGAACATTGCAATGCATGGTTTTGCTGATAGCGACATCAACAATTGCTACACTGCTGTGGGATATGAGGAGATGCATGATGCAAATCTGGGAACAAGTGTTTACATTATCAATGCGATACCGGGCATTTGCCGAACATGGGTGCTGCACAAGCTTGGGAACCACGACCATGCTGTTGCACGCATGGTGAAAGAGATATTGTCAAAGATGAACTCAAGATGGGCAATGATGCCTAGACATCCTACGCTACGAATACCGAGTTGCAAAGGCCAATACATTGGAGCCATTCTCATGTCCAAGCCGTGGAGCATAGAACTGCATCAATTCTACTGCCCCACATCGTGAATGGGGTATATTCAAAATGCCCCTCGCATGACAAACTCACTCAATTGGTTGTAAAAATGCAGAGCTGCATAATCTTCGCATGAGGCACACGTGCCATGATTATTTCACTAAAGATAATATTGCTAAAAGTGAAAGGAAGTATAAGGAGTGGTCGGATCTCATGGAAGTGTTGGTGGCACCTAAAATGAAGTCTTGGTGCCACACCTGCAAGATGCACAAGCACTTACACTTTCCTGACTTTATAAGGCGGTTGGGACATCCAAAACATAGCAGTGCTGATATGTATGAGGCAGATCACAAATGAACAAAGGGAAAGTATAGGTGAGTGTTGTGCTAATGCATATCTGCACATACACCCCATTGCACCCAATCGCTAGCACTTTCTGATTAGTCACCCCAAGGCAAGTCTGGCAATGGGTGGTGTGGAGTGGTGTGTAGAACAAACAACGAGTTATGGACATGGTTGAATAGCCCATATGACACAACTTGTATGTAATAGTAATTATCTAGGTAATCCAGGTCAGAACCTCAATATCACTCCAAATTGCTGTGACATCCACACCACTCATAAGCTATTATTCCATATGATTCCAAAGCACAACCAAAACTTCCAAAGATAGGACTCTAGTATATACTCTTTGGTCTTGCAAACCATATGGGACACTCTATAAGTTGTACATAAAGTATTCAAATTAACCAGAACCTCCCCGAGTTTCTATAACACAATTGTTGTTCATATTGTTTTACTGCAGGAACTGTAGCAAAAGGCTCACCAGTGACTCTTACATCAGAGAAGTTGTGAGAAAGGGTGAAGTCGAGAAAGCTATACAATATTATGGAGTAAAATTACACTATGAACATCATGCACATAAGCCCTACACAAGTCCTTACATGGAGGCTTTTAAACAAGGAACCCACAAACTACAAACCTGTGGGGAAGTCATCAGTTTGTCAGCAATGGCAAAAAAGGGCGATGGTATGTCTGGGGTATGATGGCATTAGCCACTTGGAGGCGCTCGGTAGGGATGGTTGAAGTACAACCAGAACTCCAAAGGGTGGAGAATTGCATGGCACACTTCTTGGCCGAGCAAGGTATTGTCTTTAACTGTGATGAGATACATGTGTCAAAAGGGGTTGTTTTGTGTGTTGTTCTTTCTTGGAACGATGGAGACATATCCACATTGCAAACAGTCAGGGCCACTCCAAATTTCCATGGGAAACCTTGGTTTGATTTTGTGAAAGTGAGGAGTGCGGATGGTGAAGCATACTACGCACAACTGCATTTGCTTTTCAATTGGAAGGATCGCCAATTTGTATTCATGAGGTGGTTGGATGCAAACGTCCCAAAGGAAGATGACGTCTTATCCAATTTTGGATATGTCAGGTTGGCATGGGAAAAAAGAAAGACTAAGAAGTGTGGCAATATGCCACGGTATGATGTCATACCATTGGCAAGCGTAGTGTGCCAAGAATATGTAGTTCCTGACTTCCGGGATGGCATTGGGGATTTCTTTTATGTTTCTTTATTCGTTTGACAATAATGTAATCATGCACAAAAGCATTCAATGTTGAATTTAAAATGTGTCTCTGATAACAAGCTCGAACCACCGCACACGCTGCGCTCGCGGCGTCCTCTGATTAACCCGGCGTCGTGGCATCAACTGGTTGTACGGAATATCCAGATGTTTCTCAAGGCCCTCAGATGCCATTATATAAAAGCAAGTTTGAAAATGAGTTAAAGAAGTTCAATCGCAATGAAATCGAGTCACATGGGCTTGCCTTTTGGTAATAAGTTAGGTGCAAAATCAGTGGGTGAAATAGTGTACCACACGCCCCAATTATTGGCTTACTTAATACTGTGATTGTTTTACAAATCTGTGCATAAATCGGTGCGTCAAATGGTGCCCCCAATTGGTGCGCTGATTGTAGTGTGGCAAAGACACTCCATTTTTTTCCCCGTTGTCGTTTTTTTCATCTGTCCGCATATGTGGGAATGGGCGCGCAGGAAAAAGCGACCAAGATAGGGCGGGCAAGGAGGTGTTGGCGCTGGGAGGACCGCGGGCGAAGCAGAAGGCGGGGTAGCGGAGGCGCTGGCTGCTAGCGCTTTGGCTGTCCTGCGATAGACAGCAGATTGACCACCGCTTGACTGGCGCTGTGGCAAGTGATCGCCCCTGCTAGGCAAGCACAAAAGACAGGCGGCCTTGGGCGCCGGCTGTCGCTGGCGCTTGGAGCACTCGCCTGCCAAAAAAGAATGTCAAAGGAACACCAACATGGCCACAGCCTTGGCTGGCCATTTGGTGCCTATTTGGTGTTGCCTGCCAAGCCCAAATTTGGCAAATTGAGGTGCAAGCGGGATGCCAAGAGTGGGACAAGGCGATTGGCCTCCCACTCCTACCAGTTTGTGGCGATGCGTTTGGGATTTGTGCCGTGGCCTTTCGTGTGGCACAGTTTTTATTTCAATTGGCAGAATCGCCTATCGTGCCCACCGATTGTTGCCAGCCGCGAGTGCCAGGATTGGCGCCCTTGGGTGGCCATAGTCAGTGGGCGTGAGCAGTGAAAGTGGCGGGAGTGGGGCACGGTGATTGGGCTCCCACTCCCGTCACTTGTGGCAAGACTTTTGGAACTTGCGTGCGCATCTTGAGCAAACGGCGCTTCCGTGTTGATTGATAGAATCATCCCTGGCTGCCAGCGATTGTTGCCAGCCACGGGTGCCAAGATTGGCGCTTGTTGGTGGCCGCAATCGGTGGCTGCGAGGGGCAATAGTGGGGGGCGTGGGAGGTAGCGATGGTCCTCGCACTCCCGCCACTTTGGCGAAGTGCTTTGCGCGCTCGCCGACGCATTGCGCTCTGCGCGATCTCTGCGATCTCCAAATGCAGAGGGCTACTCCCCAACCCCCCCAACGCACTAAACTGCATCTGCTGCCGGCCAGTCAGCTTGCAGCTGCACTGGAGCCTCCAGTGGGCGCTTTGCCCTTGGCTTGCAAAACGGCTCTAGCAGCAGATTTCCAGTGCCTGCTTCAGAACCACGTTGCTTTTGTTTTGTTTGCTTTTTGCGAGTGTGGCGTCATAACCGCACATGCCATTGTGGGCGGTCAACATCCCGCTCTTGCGTGTCTTGCCCATCGCCTCGCCTGGCAGCGATCCTCGCCATTGAAGCGTCCAAGGTTGGGTTGGGAAGTGGGGTTGGTGGGATCGATGGGCCCCCTGGTGGTGCCTACGCAATAGGTACGGCATTGACGCTATCCATGCTGCCTGTACCTGTGGTTCAGCGGGCCGCGCTATGCTGCACTGCCACCCACTCGGCCGGGGTTCTAGGAGGCCGGTGTTGTTGGCCTGGCGGCTTGGGCAAGGGGCATGGCAGGAATGGTGAGACTCGGTCACTCAGAGTTCCTCGTCGTTGGAACCCACTTTGGAAGGTGTCCACCTTGTCCTACCCACCTTGTGCAGCGAGAATGGCCGCGCAGGGGGCCGCAGCTGTGGCCATAGGAATGGTGCCCCAAACGCCCCAGCCAGGGCGCCTCCTGCACCCACTAATGCGGCGCACGGCCACCCCGGTTAGGAGCCACGCATACCAGAAATAGTAGCTAGCAGTATGGCACTCTTTCGGCAGTTATGCTCACAGCGTCCTCGCACTCCTGCCAACTCCGCCGGCCAGCATTAGCCCTTGTGGTGCTGCGCCGCGCTGCTCTTTGCTGTGCCACCATGCCCCAACGCGCCGTTGTATGCCGTGGTTTGAAAAGCCCTATCGTTCCTTTCTCCTTGGGCTCTCGCTTGTGCCTAGTGCTTTGCGTCCTTGCAACAGTCATTGGTTTGAGGCAAACCAGTTGGAGGTTGCGGCCTTCGCAACCCCAGGTCGTGTGGCTCCCGCCCCAACGCCCGCTTCGCCGCCGATGGCGGCAAACCTCGCTGGTCGCCATGAGCAAGAGACGCCAATCGCCCGTGTTGAAAGTTTACTCTTGGTCAGAGGTGCGCACATCCGGCGTCGCGAGGCTTGCAGCTACGCGAAATGGCCGTGTTTGAATGCCAGCGTGGCAGTGGGCCTATCAATGCATTGCGGGCTGCCGTTGTGCTTTGGCCTGTACTGTTGGGCAGGCCTGGCTTGATTGACGGCGGATTATTTTAAATACCACCAGGTTAATATTCGGAAATGTTTTAGTGCTCCCAATACCACCGCCACTGATCCCAATTGCCTCTCCTGCATCCGATCACCATCATGACTTGCTGCCCCATCTCTGCCTGTTGCAGGGCCCAAACTTGGGCACCATGAAGCTCAGCCCTTTGAAGGGCCATCAAGGAATCATCACCAGTTGTGTTGAACATACGCACAAGCACATCCATCCTTCCTAATCTGCATCAACATCCAAGCTGGTCCTTTGGCCATCCATCCAGCCTTATCCATCTGACCTAATCCATTTGGCCCAATGCTCTGGAAATCCTGACGTACAAATAGGGGGCCAAAATTTATTAGATGAGTTGCTTTCAAGGCCAAAACAGAATTTCATTAGCACCACAAGTATAAGTTGCAAGGAGCTACCTTCTTTCCCTCACAATCGTGAGCCAGCCTATTCTGACAATGGTTGAAACAATGCGAGACATGACTTGCTGCAGATCTAACCTCTGGCCTCAAGTTCTGATGCACAAACACAGAGGCATAATTAAATGGATGGGTAGGTCTGAGATCCAAACCAGCATTATATGGTGATTCATTCATAATGCTGGGCACCACAAGCATAAGGTAACCTACAAGGATCAACATTCTTTCCCTCATAATTGAGAGCCAACCTATTCTGACAATTGTTGAAGCAATGCAAAACATCACTTGCTATAGATATAACCTCTTCAGGTTTACCCAGCTGACTTCCACCAATAGAGACCATCCATCTTACCTCGGCACGCACTTGTGTGAACAGATGCGCTCAGCAGCATATGGCTTCAAGGGGCTGCGTTCACCTTTGGCACAAACCCTGCCATCCTTCCAAGTTTGCAACAGCATTCAAGCTGGCCCTCAAGCGATCCATCATGCTTGATTCAATGGGCCTGATCCATCAAGCCTGATCCTCAGGAAGTCCTGATGCAGAAACATAGAGGCAAGGTTTATTGGATGAGTAAGTCTGGAGGCCAAACCAGAATTTCATGGTGATTCATTCATAGTGCTATGCTTGGCACCACAAGTATTTAGCAGCAGAAAGCTAATGTCTTTCCCTCACAATCGTGAGCCAGCTGGCTCTGACAATTGTTGTAATAATGAAAGACATGAGTTGTTGCTGATCTAACTTCTTCAGAATTCCCTAGCTGGCTTCCACCAATAGATGCCATCCCTCTCACCTAGGCACAAGCTTGTGGTGAAGGGATGTGCTCAACAGCACGGCTTCACGTAGTTGCAATCCTAGAGAGAATATCGCACACTTACTTTTTTAAATATACAGAAGAATCGAAGAACTGATGAGTTGTTATATCGTTCATCTAACAAAAAAAACACTAGGGTCAGGTGCCAACGCCTTCTCCCTTTCGGTGGCTCAACGCACCCCTGCTCGCCGTGGCCTGCCATTCCCACGATAATTCGAAGGGCTGCAAATCAACTCATCGTCCAGATCTGCGATCATGTCCGGCATCGCTAGATGTTTGCCTGTAAGTGGCGACAAAGCCAGGAGGCCACGGGCTGCCAGCACTTCTGCTAATACTAACCGCCGGGTCTGCCACACCCTCCATGCAACCTGACGGGTTTTGGATCTACCATTCTTCCAAATCTGCATATTGTGCGGCATCGCCAAAAATTTGCCGATCACTTTCAAAATCTCTAAGCAGCCACACGGGCCACTAGCGTTCAGCACCAGGCATTGACCACCTTACAAAACGTGCACAACACGCCACGGCCCAACCCACTATTCCACGATCTCCAACACTCTCTCCAACGGCCTCAACTGACCTCGGGGGTCTTAGAGACGCACGTCGGGGACCCCCGCACTGCTGCACCATCAGTCTTCTTTGCTTTCCCGCGCAGGCAACGCCGCACAGACATGCAAAACTCCTGGGGTTCGCGTGCTCCCCCAAGATTGCGGGAAGAACACGGAATTCAACGCAGCCATCCCCATTCTGGGGGTGTCCCTGAACATATGGTGGCTCCATATCCAAGATATGGATGCCCATATCTCAGGATATGGTGAGGATAAGGGCGAGGATATGGCCATATCCTGGGATATGGTCGCCCATATTATGGGATATGGTGAGGATAAGGGCGAGGATATGGCCATATCCCAGGATATGGGAGCCCATATCCTGGGATATGGCCATATCCAGGGATATGGAGGGATATGGCCATATCCAGGGATATGGAGGGATATGGCCATATCCAGGATATGCATATCCTAGATATGGCCATATCCTGGATATGCATAACCTGGATATGGCTAGCATATCCCAGAATATGGAAGCCATATCCCAGAATATGGAAACCATATCCCAGAATATGGCCATATCCTGGATATGTATATCCAGAATATACAACTTTTTTCCGATATATGTGCAAAGTAGCGACCTTTCAGTTCTTCAGCACTCTAATGACAGATTCTTAGTGTTCTAATACTCCTCTCCAACAATGAGTGCACATGGCAAGTATCAAACTGTGGTGCACCACTTACAATTCACAATGCAGTTGCTGCCAAAACTGTAGCTCCTATTCATTTGCTGTCCATTCCCTCCAGTTGCAGTGCAAGATGCTGACCTTGCTTCCTTAACCATGCTTGCAACCATGCACCAATGAGGGTGCATGGACTCTGTGCTCTAGTTGAGAGGCAACCTACATACACAATGACAGAACTAATAGAATATTCTGACAGACAATTGTGTTGCCAACAGGGCTGCTGCAGCTGCAAGTTTGCAAGAGAACTACAACTTGGGCATCAGTGCATCGTTGCATCACATGGCAAACCCTGACATGTATGCCTTTGCAACCAAAGGGATTGATGTCAGTACGGGCTTTGACTCAACAATGCGCCCTAGCACCATTGAATACACTACTACAGGAAAGGTGCACGTGGTGTTGAAAGGAGCAACCACCAAGAGGAATTTCCACCCTACAGGCAGGAGCATTGGGTGTATGACTGCTTCTATACGTGAAGAGCTCAGAGCTGTTCTTGTGTCGTTGTATATCACATTCCTGCAATTCGTGGAAGCACACCAGGCTGCACAATACAAGGAGCTATGGGGGCATATACAAACAGGAAAAGCATCTGCAAGAGGCTTGTATTCTGCAGGAATGGTGGTCACAGCTGGAAGGCTGGCATATCTGGGGACATGACGCAAGAGACTTGCTTGGACTTGGGGAGAGGGACGTTTACATGACGAAAGGCCCCCACACTCAGATGAATGCTTACAATCGAGCAGACATTGGAGGTGTCAATTTTAGGATCAAGCACATAGACGACATCTGGGAGAGCACAAACTTGTACTTTATACCAGACTCCCATACATAGGTCACAATTGCAGGTGACTTTTTTTGTGTGGATAGGTCAGTTTCAGGATTTCATTGAGGTAGTCCCACCATGGGAATACCCAGGTGACCCCTGCAGTACAGTCATGCAGTTTGTTGTTGTGTGGTGGTGCGCATCCCCATCACCTGCAATGCTATCACTTTCCGATCTGCCATTGATACTACAAAATGAGTTCCTTCTATTGAGCTCCAAAAATGGCTACATGTTCGCAGTGTGGGTCCTTGCAAACATTGTCCCTATCAACGTAGCCATTGTGGACTTAGATAAAGATTTTCCTATTGGACGGTGCATGAACAGAGGGCGAAGGGTTACTTGGAAGATGTTGCAGGTTGTCATTGCTACAAATTGGCATTGGCTTCCTGGATATTGCACATCACAGAGGATCTATTATGCCAACAATGAGGCAAACAATCTTGAAGGGCCTGCAGAGCAGGACTGAATTGACAAACAATCTGAATGGTAGAGGAGGTGCTTGTGAGTGCAGTAAACTGGACAACTGGCATGTGCAATGCAAGCCCCATGTGGGCGATAAGAGATTAAAATGTCGAGGTTGCATGAAACCATGGCACAACTGTGGTGTTATGGTTACTGTGATGCCAAAACCATGTCACACATTGCAATTGCTATGAATGGGCATCAACACTCATTGTTCTTTTGTCAATCTCTCTCTGCCCGCTTTATAACGAACACACAGAGACTGATAACCAATTGTTGGTGTGTATAATACGCGCAACTGTTACGCACAGCGGCTTGATGTAGGGGACGCCTTACTAACGGCCCTTGGTGTGGGGGACGCCCTGCCCAAGATAACTATTCCTGAACCCATCGTAACCGCTCTAGGTATTAGGATACGGGAGTAGGAGGGGTGGTCCCGCCTAGGTCCCCGTAAGGACCTAGGTGCCCGGCGAGGCGGGTCCGCGGCTCAAAGAGGGCAGGAGCCCCACACCCACAATCTTTTCGTATCAGCAACTGTACACCTGACTGCACACCTCTGTGTGTGCCATGGCAGGGCACAGTAGTGAACACTCCCATATCCAACCCAGAGCCTTGCCAGGGGATGTGTAGACCACGCAGAGGCCAACTGTGGCATGCACGTCCCATACTACTGCAGGGACACACTACTGTAGGAGATGAGATCAGATGGTATGACAACACACAATCACCAGTCATTGGGTCGAAACAAACGTCATCATATGCTACTGCACATGGTGTTTGTGAGATAGTCGTGCTTTCCGATTTGCTTTTACCTTGGTGGCCCATTTGGGAAGCGGTTCCAGACAACAAACAGACTTACTTCCACATAATAAGGACCTGATCCTAATCATAAATAGGATCACCCAGCACTGATCAATGTTGAATATCTATGCAATCTGTAGAACAATTTAAAGACTGCCCCAGACAGGATGCATAGGTCTACTGCCGTCGTTTTGGCCATCCATTTCTCCTACAGAGAGTCATTATCTGGGGACATTACACAAATTTGGATTGGATTATCATGTACCTATCATTGTGTCCAACATATAATGGCAGTCACTGATCGTTCTTGGCCATCCCAAAGAATGCTCCCCACAGAATGCTACAAGTAGTGCCCAAATGAAGGTTCACTAGTTCATTGCAGATGAAAATTGTTCTCGCAACTTGCCCTGCAACAACACCAGATTGTGTATGGGTACAAGGCCAAATGCCAGTTGGTGGAAGGGTGTGCTCACCACTGCATCATAAAACAGCCTTCTTTACTTCAGTGGCTCCCATAATCTTGTCAATCACAACATGTTTCTTGTCGTTCATTTGCAGCCCTGGAAACACAAGCATAAAACGCTGATACCCTTTATGTGAGATGACATGTCAGAGTGCGAATATCATTAAGGTCTAGAATTGACAAAACACACCCAATGTTCCCGGACAAACCATTGTGTTGGTTGCACTTTGTAAAAAGGAAAGTGCTGTTCTTGGGGGGCGATGGCTTGTTTTCAACACAGGGCACCTGCTCCTGAAGGGATATTTGTCTCCTTGCATCCTGACCCAAGATCTTCGAGGGGTGTTCATATATTGGCAGTCAAGGCAGTGCTGTCGTCTGCATTATTGAAACTTTTGCCACATAGTTCTGGTGAAACGCCCAACTCACCCTTGAGTGCATGTTTCTCTACCGGCAAGTTTTGTTCTCGTGATCCTCATGTACTCGGAGAGACGCACACTCCATAATGTGCAGAATGGACAAAAGATTCAAACAAGAGATTTCCTTCAGCGACTGGGTGCTCAATGTGTGACACGTTCTCTTGCACTACCAACGATAGCTGGCATGGGAAAGACTCTCAGATAGCAATCCTGCTCACTGATCGTGACTTTTTGTATCTTCCATTCAAGGATGAGGTGGGTTCGCTATGGAGAAGTACGCGCTTTGTTGCTCCATCTCATCCCACAATCTCCAACAGAAATTTCTTCAACCCGTACTTGAAGAACCTTCCGATTACCGCCATTCGGTGTGGCACCAACTTAAAGATGCCCTTGTAACCTGTGTACACCTAGTCGTTGTTGTGCATGGCTGTGATGTTGTTGTCATCCTCCCCCTGGTCCAGCATCTTCGTCAACCCGATGGGCTGCACAGTGGGGCCTACCTTGCAGCAAAAATCAACAAACGTTGACCGCGTACTATGTTGCTACATGACACACACGCCGTTGTCTTCACTGCGCTAAACTCAAGACAAGCGCACCCCATTTAGTGAGTCACACATTATCTAGCTGCCTCCTGACGAGCTCGCTGCGCCCGGAGTTCATTTCAGACCGCCGCTTCCTTCCGCGACGGAGGGTTGTTGAATGCTGCTACTCATCAAAGCGTGTCCTCCGGCGTGAATCCTGAATGCGCCATGACACCACCCGTGCTGCGTATCGCCTGGGGCACCCAATCTCGACATGAAGAAATGATGCTCCTCGTTAACTTGTACTAGAATTTTGAAGTTCGTTGACTTGTACTAGAATCCTTGCTATACAGCGTTGACAACAAACCCGCTCCCACCATTTTCACCGCGGCGGCTGTTGGAGGGCACGTTGGCACATTGGTCTTAGACGTCACTGTTGCCTTTGAGGCGCAGGTCATGGCGAAAGGAAAGAGGTCACAGGCTAAAAGGACGCGTGGGAGGCCTCCTGCACCTAGCAGTGGAGGCGAAGATGAGGTGAATTCGCCATGCCCCAAGGCAAGTGCTAGGGTTGCACACTCTTGCTTCATATCAGTGGTATCACAATCTTTATCCTTGCCAATTCTAGCAACGATTAGGGGTGCACTCCATTGTTTTGCAGTGAATGTGATCGCCAGTTTCAAAAAAAGTTCCACAAGATTTGGCAAGCTCTTACTGTGCCAATGACTTGTTCTTTTGTGATTGCGAGTACTGGACAAAATGTTGCTTTGTATGTGTACAAATGTGCATTATCACAATCATCACATGAAATTGACATCGTAGGAATTGCACAAGCATATTTCAAACCATAGTCACTTGACAATCATCACATGACAATAGACATAAATAAAATTGCACAAGTACATGTCAAGCATTCGCTCAGCTCACAGCCAGGTGTTTGCTTGTGTGCAATAGGTGTCAAAGACACGCTCCAACACAGATGTGAAGGATGCTGACCTTGGGCCAGTTGGGGACCATCTTGTGGTGGTAGGATTCACGAGAGGTAGCACAGCCAGAATTTTGGCACAGATGGGAGAGTATTCTACGTCAATGAAGCATTTCAAAGAGATGCTTGGCAACCTCCCATTGGACATTGCGAAACAAGCTTTTCAATTCAATGCGATCAAGACTGCATTTTGGGTCAAGCTTGTGGCAAGTGAAGATGTAGCGAAAGCCGCAGCAGCAATACAAGCCAATGGTACTGCCAGCACTCCACAAGATGATGGTCACCAAGGGCGCATACCATATAGCATCAGTTATAAGTGGCGAAACACCATCAAGCGGGTGACAACTGGCCAAGAGAAAGTCCTGGGGGGGCGTGAGTTCCAACGCAACTACCCAAATGCGGTCAGTTCAATGTTGGCAATCGCCACCGAGAACAACATTTCAAGGCAGCTCTTCAAACGCACTATGTCCTAGCACTTCCACAACATGAAGCGGCGCATCCCTTCCCAGGCAGCTGCAAGTCCACTGGAAGGGAACCACGCCACCGCAGCTGCAAATACGCAGGAAGGGGATTGTGCCACCGCAGCTGCAGACCCACAGGAAGGGGGCTATGCCACTGTAGCTGCAGGCCCAAAGGAAGGGTGCAACTGATGTGACTGCACTTGAGGTTGTGGTTCTGGTTGAACTCGATGCTGTTGGTGGTGATGGTGGTGTGTTTGGTAACCAAACTTTGGTTGTAAGTCACAAATTATAAGCGATTGACACTCAAACAGAGGAGTGTGATCACACTTGAGGCTGCGGTTGGGGTGGGGTTGGGTTGTTCTGTGAACTCGATGGTCCTGTTGCAGCAAACTGCCAGTGAGCAAAGGATATTGCAAAAAATTTAACAAGACGCAACAATTCACAACTTCAGGATCTACAAAGTTGCACAAACAAGCTTACCTTATATATGGGCAAACAATGGTGCACAAACATACAGTGCAACCACACCGCCCAAGCCTCTGAACAATGGTAGCAGCCACAACCCTTTTATGTCCACCAGAAATAGCACACATTGCATCAGCCTCTGTGCCAACCAACACAACATGACTTAAGTTTTCAAGGTTATCGCCATGGCTAGTGGCAAGAGAGAACAAGGCCAGCGATCTGGTAGTTAACAATCCAATCTTGGTGTGACTCTGACGGCCATTGTGTCCAAGGTGTGTTGCTAACCTGTGACCATACAAGACTATTTTGCAATCTATACACTGGTAGTAAACACATAGTACACAGTTCATTGTACAATGTGGAAAGATTACACACTATTCGAAACTGTGTTGCTCGGGTCACCAATGCATGGGCATCGATCTATACAGTGTACATAGGAAAGACACACATCGAACACAATTAGTACACAATTCAGTTTTGGTAGTCGAAATATACACACTGTATAAAAACGTGTACACACTTTAGACACAAATGGTACACACTTAATACACAATTCATCGTGAAGGCTCAGAAAAAGACACACTTTGCAAACCGTGTTACACGTTTTTGGTTATAACTACATACTTTTTGGACACTACCAAATATCCTAATAATAGTACACGGTATTTTTTGGCACTACACAATACACGTTTTTGCAGACCGTGTCATCTAGCCTGTTTTTTACCAGTGAAATGGACCCACCTGAGCGGCTCCTTGCGGCATGGGGCCGTGCCATGTTGGAGAGCGGGCATGTGCTGCAAGAGGCGTTGGGAGGGATGGAGAAGTTTGGCGGAGCACGCATAGTATACAATGCAAGGATAGGCAGGGGGGCATGAGATGTCATTGGACGGGAGAGGTGGAGGCAGTCCACAACTAGATTTGTAGCAGGTAGGTATATCGGGCTAGGAGCAAACGGGGTTTTTTTGCTTATGACGAGAATATGCATGTGTGGGTATATGCCAATGCATGCAATAAGTATTGTGAAGTTCATGCATCTACGAGAGGCATGTGAATATTTCCTCAAATAAGGGTTCATGTTCATAGTGCATCCTGGCCATCGACACCTCTCACATGCATGCCGCACACAAGAATTATTATTTTAATAAAGTATTAGTGGTGTTTAGCACCCAAATGATACAGAGTTTAAGAATTGGAGGCTCATAGCATCTTCATACCCCACATATATACTTACAGAATGAAGAAAATTGTATTGTTGGGGATTTGGTGGCCATGGCAGAGGACCACAAATGTAGGTTTTTATAGTTTTAGAATGATTTCGACTGGAGTGGACACATCAAAATTTTGGTAGCTATCTAGGAATATCTACAAAAGGAGTCTTGTACCATGTACAACAACAACTTGAACCAAATAGTTTGTACTGAGAAGAAGAAGCTAGGATTTTTAGAGTTGCAAGTGAGAGTTGGTTGTGTTGCAGTATATTGAGCAAGGTGAAAGCAATTCCATATTAAATGTATCTTCTCTTTTGCACATTCAACTTGAGGTGAGTTAGAAAATGGCAGCCACCCACAGGGAACCAAGAGATACACAAGATGCCCTTTTGCTAGATGCCTCTAGCAAGAATGTGAGTGGGAGTGCAGGATTGTGGGAAGTCTACATAGGCTCAGATAAAAATAAACAACAAATCTTGAATAACATGACTTTGTGTTGCAATCAAGGTAACAATATTATTCATAATGCAAGTTATATTGCAATGCAATGGCAATGCATGTGCTGAATTATTTATAACAAGAATGTTTGTATGCATTGCAGATAATGCATAATGAGGGCGTGAGGAATGTTATAGGGGTACGGTCAGCGCAAAGATATTACAACATCTCTATGTACTGGATTATGCATAATTATGGGCCACTCAGGCGGTTCCTAGAGTTGTCGATACCGATGCACATGTTGGGCAATGCCAGAATTGGATGGGGAAAGGAGTTGTTGTATAGCTGGAGTTGTCGATGCTGATGCACATATTGGGTGAGGCAATGTACAGACGATGTACATATTGTTCAATATAACCAGACACTACTGCAACCTTGCCAACCAACACCATCTTGATATTGACAAGGTGTAAAACTATGTTCTTACATAACAATGCCATCCCACACTATAGCACAAAAATGGGAATGAGGGTATTGTATAGTGTTGCCATGAAGCATCATATTTCCCCCTTCCTTACATGGCAAATGCTAAATATCTTTAAATAACCTTGTTAGCCCCTTCCGTTTTTACTGAGAGCAGGTGCTTGATGGAGCATGTATCACCATTATATGCAATTCTAAAACTCCAATTTTATGCAATTCCCAGACTGCCTACTTTTACAATACTATTGCTGTGGAGGTAGATAAGATAGACAATAAGGGTTTCATAAAACTCTTTGAAAATAATGTTTGGTTTGCCGATACCAAGATGCACAATGAGCAATTTTAGTTGATGCCATCTCAATTGTTGCAATTCCATGTCCTAACATAAGAAGGGCAACAATTGTTCTTTCGTTGCCACTTATTTCATTTGCATATAATTGGGCCACACACATAACGTTTATTGTTGGTTTGCTTGTACACAAACAACAATTATGCCAATAATATCCAATGCTTCAACTAATGTCAACGATTCCCAATTCTTTGTATCAAATTACTTGATGAAGCGCAAGGTGTACCTATGTTCATACAACCTAGTGCTGTATTTCATAGAGATGGCATTTAAAGATGAGTCACTGCACTTGGTTCTAATCTCATTGGAGACACACCAATGTGCCCATCCCCTTTGACTGGATCCAAAAGTCCATCGAGCCAATAAAGGTGAGTTGAACTTTCATCCTAAGCCACTAATACTTTAAGCTACTAATGATCGCCATTTTGAGAGTTTGCTAGCTTACATTATAGGTGTTGGCAGAGAGTAGCCTTTTGCTTGAAAAATTGGCAACTGCCATATTGAGGAATTTGCCAACCATCATTGCATGTCCTCCGTCACCCTCACAGATGTGTTTATGACACAAAACCCCATATACAATATATACAAACCAGATTTTCTTCACGTATTCGCAATTATTGTATTTGGCGTATATTCTGAATGATGGAATTTGTGTGCACGCATTGCCATGCAAGTCTGTTCTACTAAAGTCCCCCTTAATGCACTCACATTGATAAAACCACTCCAGCCAATGCAAGCGCTGATTTATAAGTTGCTAATATATTCAACAACCTTGACAAGGGCACGGACTAAATTGCATGATTAAGTCAATAATATTTGGAAAAATGGTGAAAGCATTCACAACAACATAAAGACCATGCTATTGGTGAGTATCTTAATACTACAATAACCATGGGTGCCATATTACACAACAACAACTAGAACATTCCATTATGGTTAGGGAGCTAGGTGTTGATAGACAATGTGGGGCATGTCAATGCCAACACAAATACATGTATGTGTGAAGAACTGCCAACAATATTGTTTGCATGCAACCTTACCAAAAAGCAAGATAATAAATTGTTTATCCCTCTGATATTTGATGGGTTTCAGGTAACATTTAGAATCACAACTACTGTTAACATGATCAGGATGTTTGTTGCTCGCTTTGCCCTCTTTGATAGTAAATATTGGTGCAAGATGCCTTTGTTTAAATATACATGTGATATATATATTATCTGTTGTATGTTTTAGTATATGTGAAATGAGCACATGGACAATCATTGTCCCCATTATGGGGCTCCAACTTATAAAAGTACAAAAAATTGGAGGATTCTTGTGCATGGCAAAACTTGCATTTTGCAAATTTCATAGGTCATTCCAACTACAAGTTAGATCGCAGTGCAATGAATGGTTTATGTTAATACTCAACCAAACATTATGTTGATTGTTCACTTTCAAAAGTGATGGCTCATGAAATCATGACTGCACACATCATCGATGAGCAGATTGGATGTTTGGGATGTGAGCTTATTCTAAAAGGGATATTATTGCCACTAGACAATGGGATCCATTTTCCCAACGTTAAGGGCTACAAAAGGGTGGAAGCATTGGAGGCAACTCATGCAAAGGTCAAGGAATGGGTTAGACTCGTCTGCTTGCTAGGTGAACCATTTGCA
>CAJHUC010001072.1:0-63782 GCA_905146915.1 Ostreobium quekettii | reverse complement strand
CCCTGTAGTTTTTTTTCAATTTTTTGCGCAGACCAGCCAATCCTTCAATAAGAGATATCTCAAAAAGCCACGGTCAGATTGTCAGCCTCGATATACAGAATGCGCTCTCCTCCAGCCATTCCCCACTGAGCCTGTGACTCCACTTATTTCTGCAAGCGCGATGTGAATTTCACATCACTCGCTAGTTGGTGGAGGGCGGAATGAGGCTGGGTCCGCGAGCAATGTTCATATCATGATGTGATATTCAAGGTGATCACCTTGAGTATTTTATGGTGTGCACAAAATTTGGGGGCATCATCATGGCCATCGCCCAATTCAGCAACATTTTCACATCTGGCAGATTGGTAGACGTTGATGCAAGGGTGTTTGTACAGTTCCATTGACTCAGCGCAGGACCATGCTGCAGTAAGGCCAGTGTGCGAACATTGGCGCAGTACTGACGTACATCTCAGCACTTGTCAATACTGACATATGGGCAATTGTTGGAGGGTTGTTGGGAGGTGCATCAACGGCAATGCAGCCGGAATATTGCATCGATGGCTACCCTTTCCTCGGACGGAGGACAGCTGGACGTTTTCGCTCATGCAAATTCATCCCTCTGGCCGTCGACAACCTGATCTTGTGCGCACAAGAGCATGCTCCCCATTATACTTTCCCGCTCGCTTCTGCAAATCATCCACACCAGGGCAAGATTGGCCTTCCAATGGCCGTCTGCCGGGCCTTGACGGTCGTAACGCACCGCGATTGCATCCGCTGCTGACTGGGATGCCGGCGGTGTCGAACAGCACCGGCCGCCACACCCGAGGCACACACCACCCATCACCCCCATCACCGGCAACGCCCCCCTCCCTTCGACGGCGGTTGCGCAGTGTTCAACTCCAGCGCCAAGTTCTGGTCTCGCGGTGCGGTGTGGCTGCTCCCGACAGAGTCCCAAAGCGCCAGCCGGTGGTCTCCAGTGCCGTGAGGGTCCACGCTCATCGATCCCAAGCGACCGTCGCGGCCTGCGCTGCGCCCGGCGACTGCCGCCCCCGGTCGCGCACGCAGCGTCGTCGAGATGCCTATGCCGAAATTCTGCTTCGCGCGGCTGCGCCCGAGGGGCGGAGGCCGCGAGGGGGGCATTTCCGGCAGGGTCACGACAGGTGAGCGGCCTGCAAATCGATTGCGTGCGTGCGTGTGTGGTGGTGGTTGTGTGGTGGAGGTGGGGGCGGAAGAGATGCTCAGAAAGGGACAGATACGGGGACGACAAATGGGCAGTCCATCTTGGTTCAAGGGAAGTTTACCGGGTTGGTGGTGGCGGGAGCGGAGCAAGGGCGGGGGGGAATCGAAGCGGGGTGATTGGGGCTCTGCGGTGTGCCGGCGATGGCTTGGGCGCGGGAGGGGGCAAGCTTGTCGTAGTTGCCCGGGCATGCGGCGACTGGCGCGTGGGGCCGGTGCCGAGGGGGCAAGGGGCAGTGCCGGGCGGCGACGGATGCGGGGCGTTGGGGTCGACGGAGGTCCCGCAGCATGACGGGAATGCGCGGATCGAGGCGTCCGCTAACCCACTAGCAATTGAACGCGCTGACAGTTGTTGGCGACAGGTAAGAACAGATGGAGGCCGGAGGCGGATCTGAGGCCAAGAGACGACGAGCGGTGGGGGGCCCACGACGGAGCTCAGGGTAAGCGGAGGGCGGACGTCGCCACGCCAGAGGAGCAGGCGCCCAACTTCTGGGCGCCATGCGCGCACCTGTGCCAGGAGATCCGCGCCCAGAGATCACAGGTGGAGAGCTCGGTCGCTCGCCTTGCAACCGGGCAGCCTCTCGCAGCGCCCTGTGCGCGTGCGCGCTTGCGTTCTTCCCTTCGGGGCCGTTGCTGCATCGATGCGAACGCCGAGATGTGCCGGCGGCCATCTGGGACGGGCCGGCGGGAATGCCGAGGCTGGGTTGCGGGGCGAGTGACGGCCGCCCTCCGGGGACGCCTTTGCGCAGGAAGCGGTGGTCGAGGTCGAAGAGCGGGGGGGGGCGCAGGAGCAGGAGCGGGGGAACGCGGGAGAATGCAGGGAGAGCGCTACCGAGCGGCAGGTGGGTCACAACTGCGAGACGGTCGCCACGACAGGTGTACGGGAGGGCACCCTGCAAGGGGGTTTCAGGCCCGGTCACGCGAATGGCGACTCGCTGACGCAACTGGTGGCAACTTGCTTATCACTGAGCGGCCAGCAGAACAGTGCACCCAAAATTCACGCAATTTTTTTTTCACGCAGATTCACCCAAAACTCCCATCCAGCAATGCCCCGACAGCAACTCCCCAAATACACATTTGGTCCACTGAGTAGACTAGTGGTGTAGCGTCTCAATGCTGCTTGACTGCGATTGCACAGCATGCTCATATCAGTTCCAGTTGTCACCACAGAAGGCCTGCTTTCATGCTACAAGTTCTGAAAACTAATGGCATTTTGGCCCAACTTTTCGAATCTTTTCAGTCCACATTCTAATGTAGACATCGATATAATATGTAGACTTACATACTGCAAATTCACTATATTTCGGCAGCATCTCCCTCCAAATTTCAGTATTGGCCGAAGTTACTGGCGCCACCACGTGTGATTACCTGTGTTCCATTCAGGTGTACCAGCGAACTTTTCTCGCTTGTCTAGCAACGCTGTTTGACTGTCCATGTTAATTTGAGTCACATATCAATCATCGTGATGGCATGGCGGTGACTAACAGAAAGTCTGACACCGTATAACATCCATTAAAAATGCACCTTGCTGTGCAATCGCTCAAAGATAGCCACAGATAAATTGGCTACTATGTGGTCGTGCCTTGGTATTTTCAAAATATTGGCTGCTCCAAGGTATTGTCCGCCACAGCTGCTGGAGTTAAGCGCCCTGCATTTGGAGCGCTTAACCGATGGTTGATGCTGGCGCGTTTCGTCATTATGAACTAGCCCACTGCTTAATCAGTTGCACCATCTTCAAAGCCTAAAAATCGACTTGCAATTGATATACATTGGTTTTCATATAGCATTTACTTAGAATTTTGCTTTTAATTCTGCGTTGTTTCTTACATTACCTAGTCGCAGTTTCCCTGTGATTTCATTGAGGTCGATGCATAGTAGGTACTTCCTCATTCAATCCACGTCATATTCCAAACGAGTTTGATCGTTTCAGCTACTTTGCGCCCTATTTTGGCATTCCTGTTTCTAAGATCACTATTTTCTTTTGCAAGCGCTATCCTGGCATGCATCATAGATCAAGCTGGCAATCGCCAAGATGCAAAATTTAGTAAGCTTACTAAGTTTCATTTATTTCGTTGCAGATTATATTAAAGTGCGGTTAGGTATCCCAATCTGATATACTGTAAGGCATTTATAATATATATTGTACATTAGTAACCTTCGCAAAAGGACCTTCCTATATTCTCCCTCTCCCGGAAGGAGGCAAGGAAGCTCCTGCATTAATTCAGGAAGCTCCTGCATTAATTAATGAGGCTCATGCGTTAGCACTCATTACATTGCATACTATTTTATTCCAGTTCACCTACAGCCATGAACCCGTACGCTTGTGGTGGTGTACTTTAACAGTTGAGGCCGATGATGCCACTGCAGAAATTGTTCGCATGGCTGAGGCCGTGGCGAGGACGCCGGCGCAAGGAGGCCACAGCCAACGCCACCGCAGGTGGGTGGGCAGTGGATGGATTGAATGGGGGGACTGCGCTTTGTCAATTGCCACCTACAAAACTCTGTTGGGGAAAAGTAGTACATCGATTAGTATTTACAGCCCTTTGCTGTACTGGTTGTCCCCGAAGATATCTTGTGCCCGTGGGAGGGGCCAAACATGTTGCGGCGCTATACGGGTACCGCAATTCGCGTATGGGAGCGGTGCCAAGAGGCCCATTGGCATATTTCATACAACGGCAGCCTTGTCGCTGGCGGGGCGCTGGACTCAGTGGAGGCAGCCTTGCAAGGTGCAGCGCCACGATAGCGTGGTTTAAAACGCCTCATTAACACCATGCATTAGATTAATATAATAATTTTATAATGAATATTTAATAATGATCCGATAATCAAGTAGTAATGTAATAAAAAATATTCATTGAAACTTGAGAACTGCTGTGTACAGGTGGCGAGAAATGGAGGCCTCTCTCGGCAGCGTGCACTCGCAGCAGCCCAAGTGTGAGCTTCAACAGCCCCTGGGCAGTACAGGGCGATTTAAGGGAGGGCCACAAGGGAACCCAAGGCTGGGAGAGGGCGGACGCCCCCAGGGGGGAAGATGAGGCGGTCGCCGTCCGGGCTCGAAGCGCCTCCATGCGCCAGAGGAACAGCGCCCAGAAATCCCAGGTGGGGGACTCGGGCCGACCGCCTCCCTGCCGGGCATCCTTCCGCAACACCATGCGCATGCGCGAGGGGTTTACTCATGTTACGATCGACCGTAACAACGAAGTCGTTGCTGCATTGATGTGACCGCTGGGATGTCCCGGCGGCCCTCTGGGATGGGCCAGCGCGAATAGTGAGGTTGGGGCTCGCAGCAAGTGACGGCCGTTCTCTGCGTGCGCGTTTGCGCAGGGCACAGCAGCGGGGATCGAAGGGCGACTGGGCGCGCAGGTGGAGGGACTGCAGCGCCCCGGCGACTGCCGGGAGAGCGCCGCAGTCCGCCCGTGGGGATCCCAGGAGGTATGGCCAAGGCTGCCGCAGGTGGGTCGCAGTTGCCAGTTGCATGGCATTCACCCCGCCAGGCGCACGGGGGGGAAGGCGGGCTCCAGCCCAATCAGCCCAATCGGGAATGGTCGCTGATGTCCGTCTCAATTTATGGAATCTTTCTGCGTTTCTTTGCTCTTTCGTGGATCAGTCCCTCAGGAAATCCCTCAGGGAGTGCCCCTGGCGCTTTGCACAACGAATTGCACCAATGTCACAATGTGCCATCATTATTGCACCAATTTTGGTGTCGCACGGAATTTTCTCTTGCTCGGCATTTCGACTAGATGGTGCAAAGGAGTAGCTAGTTTGTCTGGGTGGCATCGGGAAGAGGGAAAACGCGCTGATTATAATTGCATCGTAAGTTCCACCAAAATACAAGAATTCGAAGGGTCACCCAGGCATGTGCGCTAATGAGTTCAGCTCAAAGGGAGGGAATTGCAATCATGGCGCAGTGCATTTCAGTTGCATATGGGTACAAATGCTATGGTCTGGGCTGGAAACATCAATCGAGATGCAATGTATGACCACAGGGGTGGCCGGTAGAAAAATTGAACAGGTGATGGGCAAAACAACAGTTCTGAATTAGCACACGCCCTTCGTCACCTGCCAGTCACAAGATCACCGCTGCGTTTTTCGAAGGTATTCAAAAAAATCAGTTTGGCTTGGGGCTGGACCTGATGCGTCCACAATGATCCTGTTTCCGCGTAAGTACTGAAAACAACCACACCATCTCCACATCCAGTAGTGCCCATAAGCCTAACTGATGTGCCTGTTGAGTCAGATATTTTGAGTGATATTATAGAGATTTACCGCTCGTTGCCTCTCCAGACGAGACTTTCTTCTGAACTCCAGTCGCTTGGCAAAAATGGACAAAGAATTATGCTGCTGTGAAGAAGGTTCAGAGGTATAGTTTTTTGATCAAATTGTAGCTCACCACTTTGATGTGGAGCTACTGCAGTTGTTTGGTATTTTGGTACGTTTATTAATACAGAGACCGAGATTTAGATAGAAAAATAGAGCATATATTGGTAGTCGCGGACGGTACTTTTAATTTGCACACAGCCTTCCTTGGGCGGGGGTATGCCCCCCTCTGTGCATGAAGTTCTTGAGCGATGCATTTTGCCCTGTTGCAGGTGGACATGCACATCAGAGCCCTCCACGGGAATTTTGCGGATGCCGAAAATGCGGAGATCCAAGAGACTCGTGAGGATCTCAAGAGAACCGTGGCTGGGTACCGCCTGGGCAGTGAAGATGCAGTCGATCGATCCACGAACGTTCAGGTAAGCACGTTTCCCTGAGCCACGACAGCGCTGCAGCATGCTTCACTAATCACACAATAGATAAATCATGGACTACTTTTTGTAGCTCCAGCACTACTGCCTGCAGCCCGATGCACAATTTCGTCGTTGACGTATGGACACCATGAGTCTGAGTAAATTAAAATTGATTACAATAGAAATTTAAATAAACTATGAGTTGGTCAGCAGGATGGCAATGGCGATATTGATTTCTTGCACAGCAAACAACGCAATGCCATATGCGCACAGTGCTGGCGATCACATCCTGAAGATTCCGCAAAACGCAGGCTGCCGGGCGTGGCAAGGGTTTTCAGCAGCAGAGAACACGGGAACAGTGTAAATCACATCTTGGAGAGATGCGCGGTCAAATATCTAGGATGAGGACAGTGAGGTCAGAGCCCGTTGATGTGATGTCCATTACACTAGCCAGAAAAAGACAAAACAGCACTTTTTGAGAACACATGTGCATTCATTTCATCAATGTTCTGCACGCGGAAAACACGAAATTTCGTGCCTAGTTTGGTTATTTTTAGAATAATCCAAAACCTGGACTTTGTACATGCCTGAACACGTGTTATTTGGTTCCTTTTTTCCTGGCTCGGATGCTCGGCAGATACTTGTATCGCAACCGGGAATCAGACGATGGCGACCTGTCTCGTTGTGCAAGGCAGCGCCGACAAGTGTTACCAATGGCCTGCGTTGACAATTTACCGATTTGTGCTCATAAAGTTAATACTTCGCTTTTGGAAAAATAACACCATTCATAAAATTTCCAATCAAATTACGCTCGCATGCTGTGCCTATCTATTAGCTCTGCCAGAGCTAGGGACCAATTCTAGGTGCTTGAGAACAGCATATGATATTTTCAATTAAACCAGGGTTGTTCTTTACTGTTGCGTTACGTTTTACGTTTGCGCTTTACGTTCGCGCTTTTTGCGCTAAAACGGGAACTTGCAGACACTAGGAAAAAAGGTCCAAATTGCACGTGTTATAACGTGCACAAAGTTTGCGTTTTTGTACCTATGTACACCGATTCAAAATTTGCGTATATTACACGTAGAAATGCAAGCACTAATTTTGCGTAAAAACATGAACATACCTTTTATGCGTAAAAGATTAGTTATCATCAGCGTACTGCTCTGTAAGTACCAAGCCTGAAATAAATGATGGAACCAATCAAAAAACATATTGAGCTAAAAGGTTGTTGGTGTCGTAGCTTGCATCCAGAAAGGCGGACGCTGCAGTGTAGAAAATGCATCAGACGCTTTAGTTATTCACAAACACAGACTGGATTGCATGCTGGTTTCTTGGAACACTGCCCGACAACGCCAGCTTGGTGACGGGGCTTGCTTTGCCATGATTTTGGCAAATGTAATTGCAACGGATTTCCACATCAAACACTACTGAAGATCTGAAACAAAATAGATGGTGTCGTTTTTCTGTACTGCCAGTGACTGGATCTCGAGGTTCAAACCCCGAATCCTTGCCCACAGAAACATTGGTTTTAAATTCTAAATTTGTTTTACACTGGTTTAAAATTTGGTTTTAAAGGAGCCATCCCTGAAGCAGCTGTACCTGCGATTACTGGAATTGGAGCGGGAGAACGAGAAGCTGAAGGCAAACGTCTGCGACCTTCAGGCCCAGTTGGCGCAGAAGGAAAGTGCCGCCGTGGAGTGGATGGACGATGGCTACGTTGCACGCGCCGTTGGCATGGGGAGCGCCCAAGAATCTCAAGTCACAGCTGGGCCGAGGGTGAGTGCACGAAGAGAAGTGGTGGAGGCAGATGAAGGGAATCGGGAATTCGAGGAGACCATCCAGTTGTTCGATCGAATTTTCTGCCAGGTGGTTGATCAAGCCCACCAGGTCTACGGAAAATTGTTGATCGCAAAAGAGGTGGCAGAGAGCCGGCGGTGCCAAATTTAGGTTCGCATTTGAGCGGGGTTGAACACTGAAATATTGAGCTGACAGGTCAAACTGTGCTTTTACGGGACAAAATTGTGTTACTACTACAATCATTTTAGCGAATTTGGTTAAAAATACAACGGCCCAATATCCTGGCATCGGTTGCGTGCCCCACCGCTCTCTTGCCACTAGTGAAAAACAGGCCAGATGACACAGTCTTGACACGGTCTGCTCAAAATCTAACCGTGTACTTTCGGCATATGTGGTCCCAAAAGTACACAGTTAGTACACACATTGACACAATTTCAACCGTGTACCCTCAAAATACTGTGTAGATTACACGGTTTCCTAAGATGCACGATTAAAACTGTGTCAATGTGTGTACTAACTGTATACTTTTGGGACCACATTTGCCGAAAGTACACGGTTGGATTTTGAGCAGACCGTGTCAAGACTGTGTCATCTGGCCTGTTTTTTCCTAGTGTGCTGCGAAGCTGAAATGTCAATTGTGAGCCCCAGGCGTACAGCACAAAGCAAAGCCTAGGAAATGGTCCACCGATGTGTGTGCGGCCACACACACACACACACGCATTCTTAGCGCCGCTGTTGTCAATGAGCATGCAACAGCGGAAGCCGAGGCGCAGTATGTGATTGGCATTTCCCTCTGTTGGGAATTTTTCTGTAAGTGCAATATAGCCCGATCCCCATGGCCTAGCTTGTATCGAGGAAGAGTCTCCCATTCTTCTTGGCTGACCACATATCGAAATGGCCTGCAACAGCCCTCGCCAAATAGCATGTTGCCAAATCACTGTTGTTGTACCATGTTGGACCGCAACCCGGTCCCGAGAGCCTTGCCGCCCTATTGACGTTTTTGCTCCAGATCAAACAAAACTGGAAACAACAGACAGGGTAAGCCCCGTGGAGGCGGCGGAGCTACGGGCTGTACGACCTCGGTATGATCATCGCATTGCATAGGGTGGATATCAGTCCTACTGAACATACCGAAGCATATTCATCCCTTCCGCGCTTTGAAATTTCAGAGTTGCGATTTCAGATCCACATTTTCGGCTTGCTCCGCATCATGGCCGCAGCCAGAACGGAGACTCGCTCAGTTCGCATGAACTCAGGTGGCGGTTTTCTGCCAAAGCGCCTCATGCATCCGGGGCCGCTAGACTCGGCGGGCACTCCAGGGACTTTCGCGTGGCGGCTGGGGCTGCTCCACATTTTCTTGTACCATACGCCGTTCTACTGCTGCTCCCTGTAAAATGGCCAAACGTTACGTTTCAACAGGAAAGACTACAATATACTACGGTAGGTGTGACACTTGCTTCTTAGACTAGCATCGATGTGGTTTCAAACCGTTGGGGAGAAGAAAAGTGAACGGACGATAGCGAAAAAGTTTGGCATGTACACATGCTCGTCATTGCCAGCAATGCACAAGCTGCCTATTTTGTCTTTTGATTGCAGAATCTCCAAAGGAGTTCCGACACCGTCCAGCATACGCTTTAGGACAGGTATGCTGCTCAATAATCGCGTCCTTTGCTATGCGCTGCCCTCAAGGAATTCCCAACCCTGGACTCCACACCATGGAGAACGACCAGGCTTGGTCGCCCAGCTGCCCTCACCGCACCCGCCCATTTCGCACTGGAGGGGAAGGGGAAAACAGCGTGGATGGGTTGAGCTCAGCAATTGCCTTGCCACGGCAGTTCGTATTATAGATTTATATCATAACCAGTATGCAACAGACAGTATTACTCAGAATACGCCTGCCTTAGGCGAACGCAATCAATTGGACTCTTTCTGACCCGCCGGCAGTCCTTCACATGCACAGGAAATAAAGTTGCTTTGGAACTCTGAAAATGCACAGCACAATCCGAACTGCCTCAGGAGCTGGTCTGCAATTGCAACAAGTACCCTGTATGGGATATATTAGAGTAAATGTGAAAAAACGCACCTAAACATCTAGGATAATGTGCTCCTGGCTGTAGTTTCGAAGATTCCTGGACTGGTGCCACATTTTGTCAAAATTTGTCATCAGTTCAGCCATTCAATCACTCATACGCAGCACCGACATATCACTAGTAAAAAACATGCCAGATGACACAATCCTGACTCGGTCTGCCCAAAATCCAACTGTGCACTTTTTCTCAAATGTGGTCCCAAAAGTACACAGCTAACACACATGTTAACACAATTTTAATCGTGAATCCTAGGAAACCGTGTAGTCTACACAGTTGTTTGAGGGTACACGGTTGAAATTGTGTCAATGTGTGTACTAACTGTGTACTTTTGGGACCACATTTGCCGAAATTACACAGTTGGATTTTGGGCAGACCGTGTCAGCACTGTGTCATCTGGCCTGTTTTTTACTAGTGTATCGAGCGGCAGATCCCAACATCAACCCCAGGCAAAAGTTAGGCGACACACTCATTGTCGGGAGAAGATTTCCCCATCATGATCATGACCATGATGTTGACCATCATCGTCACCATTATTTTTTACAGAACAAGGCAATGAAAAATTCCTCTATCACTAATTTTCTTTAGGTCTTTCTTGACCATTTATGAGCATGCGGGCTAACAGATTGTCATGTAAATCTGAGACGATCAGTCCCTTACAAGCCATCTTCAGAAAATTATGTCTGCTCAATCCGTTTTACACAACTAAATCTTTAAATTGTCGACCCTCCCCTTCATTGCGAGAAATATAGCATCGCCAAAGCTCGTACCGCGTTTCGCTCACAGAAGACTCCCCACCTGTTCCCCGCGGACCTTGCCCAAATGTAAACGACTTAACAAAGCCCGAAACTCAGGCACCTTAAAATCTTGTTGCTTATTCAAATTTTGACCTGTGAGCCGAAAACATTGAACTTTCGGGACTGCGCAGTCCTGAAATTCGCTGCCAGTATCGTTTCTGGATCTTCTCATCGTCCATATCAGTGAGCATACCACGCTTCTCGAAAATTTGCCTATTGTTTCCACAATTTCCGGAGCCCCACGGCACTCCCAGCTCACCTCCAACACCTGCCGTTGATTTCCCTGGTACGCTTGCACACCGCTCCACAACCCCTATGATCATTCCGTAATCTCCATCAACGAGGAAGCGGCGTCCAGGTGGTCTATGGCCCCTCGCTGCTGTCCGGTGGACATTGCTACTGTCTTCACGCAAGCCAACCATCGGATGTCCGTGGCTCGCGCGCCCACACAGGAATGCAAGAACATGGCGGAAATGAACGTGATCATTTCCGTTCCCATCACATGACCATTTCATGCGGGCCCCCCACAGGAAATGGGTCATGAATTGTCCCTCCGTATCCAGGCGTATCCAGGGTGAGGTGCTTGCATATGCTGGATATGGGTGAGGATCTGGTAACACCCTTGAAGAGCAAATCCAACATGCACAGCTTTTTTATAATGTACCGCAGGCAGGCCGATCCTCACTATTGTTCAATTGTCGGCGAGAGGCGCTGGCTATGATGATCGCACATCTCATCGCTTGATCCGCAGGTCGTCGAAATATGTCAATTAATTGAAACACTTTGAGACATTTCCATACCGCTATTAATACGGAAAGGTCTGGTCCCGTATGTGGGTCAGAGAGGGCGGAGATGGCAGATCAGCTCCTGCAGCGCCTCCCAGGGCCGGGGCCAGGCCTTCCTAGAGATGACGGTCAAGAGCGGCTTCCTGGCCAAGGTTGACGAGGAGGGGGTGCTGTTTGCCTCCACGGACGAATCCCTTGGTACGAGAATAGCGCATGTCAGGGCTGCCGACGTGGACAATGCACAGAGCTTAGTCAGGGTATGGAAGACAACCTGGACGTGGCGGACGAGGCCACGGTGCTCCAGCACTTCGTGTGGCCCGAACACAGGCACAAAGTCCGGGATGCACCGAGAGCTTGTCAACAAGAGAGACACACTGGAGCACCCACTGGCAGATAACAAGATTTTGGTGATGCCAACTGCGATACGAGTTTTTCAAAGAATTGGGCCATCGCAGCGATTGGGATGGCATCCAAGTTGATGTGATGGCATCAAGTAGTGTCAAATGGCATCGTGGATAGCGTCGCCAAAAATATTTTTTGTGCTAGTGACTGGGAACGCGGTGGCCCTAGCAAGATCGGGACTAGGCAGAAACATTAGTGCATATAAGCTAATAGGATGGATGTAAGTAGAAGGGATTGGGTTTGTGTTCGCTGTTGATTTTGGGCTGTAATGGGATCGATTTTGGGGGTCAAGAACACTGAGCGGAGCCAGGATCGCCGTGCGCTGGGGCGTCACTCCGTTCGTGATGTATGTGCTTCAGCGCCCATGTAAGTAGCCCTATGGACGGTCACGAGATGTTCTCACTTATTTTGAAAGGCCTTCTTTCTACAAAAGGATATTCGCCCTCGCCTATCGTCGAATTGTGTGCTTATGCTGCCAATGGCGGCAGATTTTGACAAGCTATTTGTCGTTTTGAATTGTTCCTATGAATATACGCATAATAGACTGCTCAGGACGGAACATTACGCCTAAACTTTAAGTGCATAGTATAAAGATGCACTTGCAGTTCAAGCATTGAAGTCTAATGACAATGTAGGTTATCCTCATTCTATATTTCATGGCATTGATTTGATATATTTGTCGCCTGGTGGATATGCCCTATGGAAGCCCAACATCCGCCACTTCCTGCACAAACATTGACGGTTGTCGACCAAAAACGCGGTCAATCTGCTACAAGATTTAGTATTCACATACATATTATCAATTATATCATGATATGTACTCGGTGATTGTTAAAAGTATCCAAACCCTGAACTTTTGCAAAACTGGAGACAAATTCTTTTAAATCCGCAACTTTGATTTTTCAGGATTCTTGCTGTAATGATTGCAATCATTATTGGGTGCCTTGGCCAGGGGGAAATAGGGCTGTTAAAATACTGCCACAGTGGCAAGTAAATGCATAGTCCCAACACAACAGCACTACAGCTGCTGTGTTTGACGGGTGCAATTATCTTTATATCCATGTACCAGTACTTAGAGACTCAGAGCTGTTCTGATCAGCGACGTAGACAGTGCAACGACCCTCCTCTGGAGAAATAGGGAAGGCCGAAGAAAAGGTTGACAGTACTGTGTGTGGGATGTTTAAAAGCACCCGATGCTCAGTGGAATGAAACGTACCATCCGCAGTGAACGACAATGCTCATTGCGACCTGCTGGTTCAAGACCATGACAAAGGTTACACTTTGCTACATTTCGGCTGCCAGAGGGGTCAAACGCGCGAATTAGGAAATCTGACCGAAGCAATTTCGACGCACCATATCTAAAGCTCTAATAAAACCTCAAATGCAGTAGACGGGGATGCTGTTGTCACAATCTCTCGAGTTGTGCTGAAGTGATGCATTGTTGCTGTGTGCCCACTTGGGTGTGCACACTTGGACATTCTTGGTGCTCTCATTGTGCTTTGCTTGTATTTGGGTGGGAGTGGGTGGTGAACGAAGTACAGTAGGCCCATTTAGGTACACTATGTGGCTGTTGTAATGTCTGGGCGGGAACCCCAAATGTGTGGGGCCGCAGAAGCCGTGTGAACCTGTTCTACACCAGAATTTTCAAGGCGATTGTGTCCGTTATGCCACTTGGCACCTGAAGACGAGCTCCATTTTCTCTTCCACTGCCAAGCCTACAACACCATCCGTCGAAGCCACTCTCGTATTTTTCAATGTCGCAATGCGAAAGTACTCTTTGCTACAGTTCCAGCTCGACAGCTTGCGAACACACTTCGTTTGATGTATTACCATCGATTATCACTTTTAGGCAGCGAAATTTCATAGTTCGTACATTTAGTTTGTATTCTCCTTAGATTCCAATGAACCAATCACCGACACTGCTTTGCTCAGGCAAAATAGGAAGCTGACGGCTACCTCATTGCCTTGTTCTGTAAAAAATCATGATGATGATGATGAACCTGTTCTTGTACCAACCCAACCGGTTCTGCCTCCGCGCCTCCACTGGACACCAGCAGCCGACCGGGGCCGATCCCCAAGCGAACAACTAGGCCCACCTCGCATGGAATGGGCGCTTGCCCCGCCAAGTCCGTGGTGCATTTGCGGAGAGCGCCGGCAGCGAACGGCTGGCCATTGCGTAAGGAGGAGCTCTCCTGATCCACCCCAACGCGGCGCCCACAGCCACGACAATTGCTCTTTGACGGAGCATGGCGAGATGAGCGCGTCTCGCCATTCGGTAGAGGTAAGTCAAGCAATCTGTGGCTAGGATACTCATACACTTTTGTGGGACGGTGCACGCTGGAGATGTGAACCAATTCCGAAGAGAACCGCAGGGAAAGGATTGGAGATCACAGCGATACTTGGGCCTTGACAAGAACAGTGCGGAGCCAATCGCCGAAGGCCAACAGTCAGTTAGGCCAGTGCGTGTGCAGCAACCTGGCAGAAACCCCATGGTCTGGAACGCCACAACGGCGTCAACCAAACGGCGGCCTCGATTTGAAGCCATGCGGGCCAGTCGTTGAAAGCAGTTTGAAGACAACGCTCCGCACAATGAAAGAGATGATGGGTGCGTTTCACAAAGAGTATGGACAGCATGATGATGAAGTAAGTCGTGAAAGCTTATGGCAGTTGCAAGTTGTGTTGTGCGAGGAGGCGCTCCAGGGCTTGGGGGATGTTTGGTGCAAGTTGGAAGATACTGGGATAAGGCGGACGCAACAGTGTGGGAAACAGAAGGCCGGGGAGGAACTGGACAGGGATGGCATTTGATGCTGCTGCGAATGTCTTCTTCGTGTGGTGACGATTACCAGTTGCAGATTAATTGGAATCAAGATCCACAACATAAAATCAACGAAACAATGTGGAAATGGTGTTGGACTGAATAGCTGCATCGATCTTGCAAAGTAAACAAGAAATGCTGAGAGACAAAGATACTGTTTACATAACGGATAGTGTCACAATGGCTCCTATCTTTCATTACTGTAAGATCAAACACATCACTTCAAGCTCCAATTCAACAACACAATACACAACATGCCCGGTAGCAGGTATTGTGCTGCTCAATTGGAGCTGTTCGATTGCTGCTACTAGCAGCCCACACTCTCTGGGCACAGCTGACAACTGCCATTGTCTCATATTCCCCTAAACAACAGGCTACAGCTTGCTGTCCATATTTTGTTTCACCAAATTGAGGCGTCCCAGTATCAACGTCATTCACCTGTCTGCCAACATACAACTTGTCAGTACATCACCGTGGCTATCATTTTTATGCGTCCACCAACAACGAGCTCACCCTGTGCTTCTAACATGCAGTTGAAGATATCAGCAGAAAACGTTGGTGCATCGTCAATTCCCCAACCAACCGGCACTTTGTCTTCAAAATGCACATGGCCTGCTGTCGTTTCCACATCCAAGTCGAGAGACTTAGGCCAGTCAGTTGATGGCAGCGGCCTCTCCACCCCTAAGCAGTCTATCCTGGAGTATGGTGCCATCGCTGGCCCTCTCACAAACACTGACACTGACATCGCAACATCACCATCTTTGAAAGCCTGCAGTGACCACGTGTAACCCCTGAAAGCGACCACAGATTCTATGTATGGCTCACGTGCACAACTACTAGTGAGGGCATCTCTGACGAACATGGCATCTTCGTTGAAAATGATCTGAAAACTGCGTCGGGAGGAGCCTGGCCTCGGCACACATCTGTCGCCCATGCGCTCTTTGATCTGTTGAAGATCGCCTGGAAAATCTGCCAAAGTATGAAAATGAAGCGCCTCCTTTACCCACCACGTGCATACGTCCCTCATCCACTGTGCAGAGCTGACCACCTGTAAATAGTAGGGTGACAACAAGCAAAACTTGATGCATCCGCCCAACTCCAAAGCAGCATCCCCACTTCTAGAAGTGGCAACAGATCTGTTGCCTTCTGGGAAGTTTTTGTCCATCCATTCATTCACAACCCAAAACACTGTCTCCTTGGCAGCCACTTTCAATCCAGCATGGCGCAACAACAACTTCACAGCTGGCAGGGGGAGCTGGCAAAAATTATCACGAGCATTGTCGTCCAGACCAACCTCCTCCAAGTCTGGAAATTTCATCAGGAGAACGCATCCAATCACCTCGATCAGACTCACAACCGACGGCCTGGCCTTGATCCTTGACCCCTCCAACATTCCCAACAGTTTCATGTCGTCTTCCCATTTTCGGTCTGATGAGATGAGGCTTGTGACACAGGGGTCCACAAGCTTGTCCACCATGAATCGATCAGCAAAAGACAGTAGTGTGGTAAGATCTTCCACAGTAAGGCCGGTATCCAACTCCTCGAAGTGAACAAAATCCAGCAGAACCTAGAAGTGCTGCAACTCGTCGGCTCCCAGCTGGATCTCCAGCACTCTCTTGGATCCTTCGCTGCCAGACCATCTGTCCAACATCGCCTGAAAAAACTGCGACTTGGTGGCCAGGCAGAATGATGAGACATCAAAATCTTGGACGTCTGCAGAATGCTCCGATCCCTGGCCTCCAACCTTGTCCGCCCCTTTCTCTTTCTTCTTTGCACTTCGTGAGGCTTTGCAAGTCTTCTGTTTCTTAGGATCTGGGGCCTCGTCTACCCCCAGAGGATCAGTAGTGACCGGTTGGCTGCCTGACAGACGAACCCTCACAATAGCATCGCTGTAGTCAGCCAATTTGCTCATCCCTAGAACAGTCCAGCTGAACCTGTTGGACAGTGTGGGCTCCTCTGAGGGCAGTTTAGGATGTCGTGCTAGGACCGGTGATCGCACTCAATTGAATGGTTCTCAAATCAAGATGCGCAACAATTCTAGATAAAAAGTAAATTGGACTGGTGGGACATTTGCAACCAATATATTTGTTGTGCAGCGACCTGTGAGGTTCACAGTATTTTGTGCACAGTAACGGATGATGGGGTTATGTGCTGATCACAATACTTTGCACAAAACAGCTCTTCCTCAGCACAAATAACAACAACTTTCTGCATTTGTTAACTGTGAGAGCCATGTTGCCAACAACTGCTGGGTAAAGTGAAAAATTAAGAGTGATCTTCTGCATCGCAGGGCTAGCCTGCTAGGCCATAATAGCAGCAAATAATAAATCCAAACCTTCATATGCACATTACCATTTACTTGCGGATTGGCACACACAATGCAATCAAAACGCTGGCTTGGTACATAGAATTCTATATTGGATCCAGCCTGGTGCTCATGCCTATCTTTTGAGCTTCTTGGAATAACGTGGAGTTTCGCGTGGGCATTCTGGGCCAGTCCATTGTGGATGCGCACAATGCCCTGCAATGCCTTGAGCTGCCTTGCTATGAGCAGCTGCCATAGCCACAATAATCGATCCAACGATGGAACTTCTGATCTCTTGCTCCATATTACATTCGGAAATGATGGCCGCTGGATGCCCTTCGCTTTTCCAATTTAATCTCCCTTGTTATTGGTGTTGTCTTTCCATGGTGGCCAGTAATCACATTCAGCGCACAGCACGGCCACTTTGATGATATTCACGGGGATTGTGGGACTCACACTATGGAGGTCAAGAATGTCCATCATCGCCCGCAATTGCACCAGCCTTGTTTTGTCCATGTGACAGATCTGACCAGAGAACCATCAGAACTTAGGCATGCCCTCTATTGTTGGATAGCGTTTACCCAATGCAGAGGATAAACTGGAGCTTGTGAGGATCAGTCTGGACATCTACTAGCACGGGAAGGAGAAACAACATCTTCTGGTGTCAATGGCCCACATATGTTGATTGACGACAGCACAGTGCATTGATGCAACATCCTGGAATGCAAAAGCCACTAATATTACTGCAAGAAACCAAAGGGATCTTAACTGTTGGTGATGCTCTTGCCTGTGATAGTATCCTCTGGTGCTGGGAGATGCGGTTTCTGCTTGTCTCCTATGCGTCTTCCCTGGAGATGTCACCAACACAACTACATTTATTGTTAGCCAGTGCAAATCAGCAAATACACACCAGTGAGTCGGTGAGGTCCTCCAAGTGCCAGAAGCGGCAGCTGAACAAAGTGGCATATGGTAGTGCAGCAAGGCAGCGTATTCGAGGTGCACGCCCTATTCCTTGAGCACCACTTCAGATTCTGCCGATGCAATCCAGCAGCACCATAACAATTCATTTCTAGCCCTGCAGCGATGAAGCCACCATACTTGGATGATGAACTGCATATACAGCCAAGAAACTTCCAGAACAACTCTGTTCAAGTCAACACTGGCATGGCGGCAGTTGATTTCACAACATTTGCCCACACATGGCAATCGCAGCCCCTGTACAAACTCTCAGTTGTTGCCATTAGCAAATCACTGCCTTTCAAGCTGCAAGGCACCATGGGTGTGTTGCTTTTGTGCAAATGGATGGGCCAGGCCAACTGTGACGTCAACTGCACAGTTCAGCATGTTACCTTATTCTGATTTTGATGATCCATTCAAGGACCGAAATTCTCTCATTGTGTTGTGACGACAATCTGCCCATCTCATCACGACATTCACTGCGCAAATGGGAAGGAAATCGACAGCCGAAAGTGATACTCCGGTGTATCACATAGATACCTCAGGAAAAGCCAAAACATCTCATCCACTCGCATACTTGGCACGATCTTTCATTGCAGAGTAAAGAGTTCCATGGAACATTCTTGTCCTTGGCATGAGGCACGTTTTCCTCTTTTTGCAAAGAATGGTGCCAAATCCCAAGAAACCATTCGCTGTTCTATTGGGAAGTTGGCTTAAGGGCCTGATGACCTGTCAGGACGCTCGCTTTTCTTGTGCCCATGAACAGTGCGTCTGCCTGAGCTGAGCATGTCCATCAGCTACACGCTTTTCTCTTCTTAGCAGGCGCTTGCGCACAAGCTCATCTCTACAATGAGGGTAATGTTCAAGACGAGGCAGGGGAACCACATTGACGGGGTCCTCATCGGCCAACCCCCGGTTCTGATTTTGGGTGCTTTCTCTGCTATCCTGGCTGATGATGCCCAAGTGTGCCTGGGTTGGGATGTGTGTATATGTGTGTTGTGATGAGGGCGGGGGGAAAGGTGTTGGGCTGTGTGTGGGGTGGGTCTGGGGGGAAGAGGGGGATGGGGGGTGGGAGGGGAAGAGGCCAATGTCCAAATGAGAAAGGGGGCGTGCGAAGCGGCAAAGAACAGGCTACACACAGGCCTGGAGCGGCAAAGCGAAGGGCCAGCGCAGCAATCAAGCCACCCCCAGGGGGGGAAGGGGGGGGGCACCAGAGTTCCTTCGCTTGAATCTGCCTTGCAACAAAAACGGAGCCTTTCCACTTTGTAGGCGATGGAGGCGTCCGCCGCCGTCATCCCATCCACGCCTGGACTTCCACTTCCGCCCCCGCCACCACTTCTGCATCATCTTTCACGGCACGGAAGAGAGCCTCGCCCGCACTTGGTTAGGGGGGAATGCCCTTCGTATGACCTTGTTCTTTCTCTCTTTGTCGCAAATCGTACCGCCCCGCCCCACAACCTTGACCTCAAGCCAAACTTGACTTCGGGCACCGCCACCCCAAGATCCACAGTTCAACGCTGGTAAGGCGCGACGGGCTGCGCTCACCTGCCGGGCCGGCCGCGCTGCCCAAGGCGCGCTTCCGCCGCGCGTGTCGACTAAAAGCTCCGTCGACCGCCTGAAGGTGGTCCCCGGCGCTGCGCAGCGGCCCCCGCAATGTGGGCAACGTGTGCGCTCTCTGCCCGGTGGACACCCCTGTTGGGAAAAGGTGCTGAGTGGGAACCGGTAGACTGTGGGGAGGGGGCATGAGTAGTGAAGTGGGGAGATGGGAAGTGGGTCGGAGGTCTTGGAGCAGAATAGGTAGGAACGAGGGAGTAAGGGCGTATGAGGGAGTTAGTGGGTAGGGACCCTAGGAACGCCGGCGGGCGGACGGGTCCAGGTAGGCCGGCCTAGAGGATTGGTGGAGGAAGGGGTGCCAGGATTTGGGGTGAGGAACGGGGTGAAGATATCATAGGGAGTTCGTGGGATTTCATTCTGGAAGGATCGGTCGGGAGGTCAGTGGTGATCGGTGCGAATCTGGATGACAGCGGTGAAGCTGTTCGTCAGCGGGTGTACATTCTAATTCCGGGGGATCGAGAGAGTACCTATAAAAGAATAGCATGCTTTGTAATGAATGCTTGGCTTGGGGTCAAGTCTGTCGTGTGGCCTCGGAGGCCGTTTGAGAGCGCGCACCCCCTGCCGGGCATCCGCGAGTGGGCCGGCTGCTGTGCTGCCTATCGAGGGCACCGGCTATTACAGTGGTTCCGACGCCGGGACCTAACTCGTGAGGACGCCGGAGGGGGTGCGGTTGGAGGAGCGATCGGCGGCAGGAAGCCGGCCGAGGAGCGATCGGCGGCAGGAGGCCGGCCGAGGAGCGATCGGCGGCAGGAGGCCAGCCGAGGGGTGACCGGTGGCGGGAGGCCAACCGGGAGAGCGTGATTGGGAGCAACAGGGAGTATGAGATTGCGTCCGCGATTCTTTGCGGGGATGGGTCGCAGGAAGACGTGGAGGGATGGCTATTGCATTTTGAGGGGATCTGCGTCGCGGGTGGCGTGAACAACGATGCACAGAAAATCGCCTTGCTAACGGTTAGCACTTCGGGCGAGGCGACGCGATGGGTGCGTGCGCGATCCAAGTGGCTGTTCAACGAGGATCGTACGTGGAACGAGGTGAAGGAAGCGTTCCGGGTCCGTTTTTTGGATGAGGATATAGAGGATCGCGTCAACGCCGCATTGCGCACGCTTGCCCAGTGGGAGGGTGAGACGGTAAAGGAGTACTTGAGTCGATTCCGTGAGCTATTGGCAAGGTCGGATGAGGCCACTGAGGATGGGTGGTACCGCTCATGGGTAGATGGGCTGAGGGACCCTTTGCGCGAGGCAGTTAAGTTTTTGGGATATGTAGATCTGGAAAGCGCTGCGGACATCGCCACGCGCAAGGAATGTGCGTCCCGTAATGCGGAGGCTGAGGACACCTCTAAGCCCTCGGAGGAGCGGCAGGATGTGGGCGCGGAGTTGCTGGACGCATTAGGAGAATGGGCGTTGCGAGCTCGCGCGAGGGGAGGAACGCGGCAGGTCGCGATTGACCGATCGAGCGCTGAGCATGCCGGATCGAGACCGAGGGGGCGTGAAGCACGGGCATGGGGCGAAGCGTCGTCAGGGGCGCAGCGACCGCAAGGGTTGTCAGGCCCGCGTGATGGGCGTGATCGGGGTGTTCCGCGGGGGCCGGTGGAATGTTGGAGGTGTGGTAAGTTAGGACACGTTCAATGGCAGTGTACTGAACCTATGCCGGGAGAGGGGCAACCCTCGAAGGTGGAAGTGAATGCGCCCGGTCGTGGAGCGGCGGATCCCCCACGATTGACGGGGGGTAATCGTGCGGGACCGGGTCGGGATATTCCCCGTCGAAATGAGGAGCAGAAGGGTGTTCGGGTCGGACGATTGGCCCATGCGATACTAACCAATGCATGTGTGACTGGAATGGAGGAGGATGGTGATTCATGGATTTCTGAGGAGGAAGGGGTCAAGGAGGATGCCCCATGGAGTGACGATGAACCCGCCGCCGCACGAATGGCCGGCAGCCGTAAAAGGAGAAAGGGGGAAGGCCCCAGGAAGCCGCGCACTCGCCCCACTCTGCTGCCTGAATGGAGGGAGCACGTCGCACGGACTTGTGTCATTCCCATTGGTATGATGAAAGGGCTCTCTAAGCGCGAGGTGTACACGCAATTGGTCCTCGCGCTGCGTGATCTGTTGGGTGCGACTCGGAAGCCGAAGGGCTCGGGAGGAGCAGCGGCTCTTGGGCAGGATGCAACGCAGGTGGCACGGGTGGCTGGAACTGGAGTCCATGCGCAATGTACGGTTAACGGTCTACACGTGAAACGTGTGATTTTGGACCCGGGATCGTCTCACTCCCTAATGGACAAATCGTGCGTAGACCGATTGCGCCTCAAAATCGCAGGGAAGCTGCCAGGGATCGAACTGGCAAACGGGCAAACGGCCCCAGTGTATCGGCTTGCGGAAGATGCAGTGGTCTCCATCCATGGGGTCGCTGCCTCGGTGCCCGCGCGTTGCGTCGATGCGAACGGGTCATACGATGTGCTCTTAGGGCAGGACTGGTTAGCCCTGACTAACACGGGGGCCCAGTTCCATTCGCAGATTTACTCCCTCGCTGGGGGAGAGGTGCAGGTTCGGCAACGCGGGTGCCAGTTGGAGGTGATCAATGTGGACGCAAGTAGTGGCAGCAGCGATTCAGGCGAGGAGGAGGATTCTGACTCGGATTCAGGTCAGGAAGACGCGGTAGGAGAATTGGACGGGCTCCTCGCGCAATGGGGTATGAGTCATGCTGGGAATTGGGAAGAGGATTCGGGTTCGCCAGCGCGATTCGCGGGTCTCCCACGTATCCGGGATGACACCGACAACCTGTGGTTGGAGGAAATTCATTTTGGTCCTACTTTGAGTTCGGGTGCAGTCGAGGACATCAAGTCAGTGCTCGTAGAATTCAAAGATTGTTTTGCGCTGTCATTCGCTGACCTCGAGAAGACTCCGTACATGAAGTTTGCGATTAATTTGCGAGAAGGGAGTCGACCGGTTCGGTGTGGCCGCCAGCGACGATTCGCGCCCAAAGAATTGGACTTTATGAGGGAGCAGATCACCGCGTTGCTCGAGGCGGGGTTCATCGAAAAATGGGAGGGAGAGACCGAATGGCTTTCCGGGGTGACATTGCCTCCCAAGAAGAATGGGGAATTGAGGCTGTGCTGTACGTTCGTGGCATTGAACCGTGCGACGCTACCCGATTCCTTTCCGCTGCCGCGGGTAGACGAGATCTTGGAGGAATTAGCCGGCGCCCCGCTGTACTCCAGCGTTGACGGGTACAGCGGATATTACGCAATGGAAGTGGACGAGGCTTCGAGGCCTTTGACAGCATTTCTCACGCCTTTAGGGGTATTCGTGTGGAACGTCCTTCCCTTTGGGGTGTGTAATGGCCCACCCCGGTACTCGCGCGTAGTAGAGGCCGCATACGGACCGCTGGAACGGGTGAGGTCCTTCGTAGACGATGCGGGCATGGCGCATAAGGGGGAAGACGGAATCACTGGGGATCTGCGCCAATTTCTGGAGCGCACGCGGGCGTTTAAGCTTAAGCTCAAACCTAGCAAAACGCACATTGGATTTGAGCGACTCGAGTTCCTCGGACACACTCTTTCGCGGGAGGGGTTGGGAACGGTCCAGGACAAAATCTCATCAATCCGTGATTTCGGGACTCCTGCCACTCGGCAGCAGATCCAATCGTTTTTGGGGTTGGCAGGATACTATAGGCGTTTTGTGAAGGGATTCAGTGAAATCGCCAGGCCGTTGAGTCAACTGGTGGCAGCCATGGGAGCGAGAAGCAAAGTGGTGAGTTCGGATTGGGGATCGGAGCATCAGGCTGCATTTGACCAGCTGCGACTGAAACTGTGCGAGGCGCCCATTCTGGCGAAGCCCGACTTCTCTCGCCCTTTCATTCTCGATTGTGATGCTAGTGCGGTTGCGGTGGGGTGTGTGTTGTCGCAGAACCACACGGGTATGGAACGTCCCGTCGCGTATCATTCGCGAGTATTGACCGGGGCTGAGCAGAATTACTCAACCACTGAGAGAGAGTGTTTGGTTGTAGTCGTGGGAGTGGTAAAGTACCGCCCGTACGTGTTGGGCAATCGCTGCTTGGTCCGTACGGATCACAAGCCAGTCAAGGGGCTTCTACAGAAGGAGGGCCATACAGGTCGCGTCGCGCGTTGGCAAGTAATTCTGGGGGAATACGACCTGGAGTTGGTCTCGCGAGCGGGGAAGCAGCACGGTAATGCTGATGGGCTCTCGCGATTGGTGGCCTCTAAGAGCACCGAGTCCAGCGCTGCGGTGGACGACTTGTGTTTCGCTGCAAGGGATCTGGAAATTCCCGCTGAGTTCCACCGCTTTATGAGCAGTCCTTGGTATAAGGAGATTGCGGAGTGGGTGCTGGCGAATCCGCAGCCCTTAGAGTATCGCATTGTCGGGGGGCGATTGATGAAGCAGCTCCTGGTACAAGGGCAGGTCCTGTGTCTATTGGAGCAGGAGGTTCCTAATGCCTTACTGCAGGGGCATGATTCTGTCGTAGGGGGTCACTATGGACGAGATGCTACTTTGCGCAGGTTGGCACAACAGTTTTGGTGGCCTAGTATGTGGGCTGGCGTCGAGAAATGGGTCGCGAGCTGTGAGATTTGTCAGCGGCACGCGCCTAAAAAATCGGCGCAGGCGGTGGGTCGCATTATCACTTCGCAGCCGTGGGAGTGGGCGCAGATCGATTGGATCCTCGGGCTTCCGCAGACCAGCAAGGGTAATTCATGCTTGATAGTGGCGATCGACGGGTTCACCGGATTCCTGTCCGCGAAAGCTTACCCGGCAGCGACTGCGGCGAATTCTGCGCAGTTTTTCGCGATGGAAGTGGTTTTCAAGTACGGGGTGCCCCTGCGAGTGCAAACCGATAATGGATCCCACTTCCTCGGAGCATTTCGGGAGCTATGCACTCGTTGGAACGTCAAGAGGTCCTGGTCAGCGCCCTATTATCCGCAGAGTCACGGAAGAGTGGAGCGGGCCAATCGGGAACTCCTGGAGCGATTGCGTAAGACGGGATCCGGACAGGAGTGGGATGACGCATTGGCTGGCGCCGTTTTTTCTGCGAATGCGAGGGTGACTTGAGACTATCCCGAGAGCCCTTTGACAATGCTGACGGGTGTCGTGCCGCGAGGGCCATTGGAGCTGGCCTTGCGCGAACAGTGCCAACTAATGGAGGAAGGCGAGCGCGATGGCACCCCTGCTGATGCGGGACAACAGGAGCATGCTGCCAGGCTGGCAGAGATTCGACGTGCCGCCATTGCCCGTCAGGAAGTCGTGCGGAGGGCTCCACGACATAAAGGTGCCCACGTGACCATCGGGGACCGGGTGCTGGTGTGCCGGGAGGTACGACCAAACAAGTTGGGGGCCAGGTGGACGGGGCCTTTTGAGGTGACGTGGACTGGCCGGCTGGGGGCGGTCAAGGTACGCGTGGCGCATCGCGAGAGGTTATTTGCACGCCATCAGGTCAAGCCTTATCGCGTACGCGATCGGGGCGGCCCGCGGAGTCCGAGCGCATTGGAGGCACGCGGGGATGGAGACGTGGCCGTTGCGCGGGGGGTCTGGGCTCGCGGCCCAGGAGGAGGCGGACGAGGCATGGGAGCTTCAATCGCAGCCGGCGGACGTGTCGGCGCCGTCGCGGACCCAGTCGAGGGGCGCGGTCCGGATGAGGATGCGGGAGGCCGAGTTGAGGGGACCGCTGACTCCGACGGACACGGATGCCACTCGAGAGGAGGAAGACATATTGTCGCGAATCGCGCGAGACCTTCGTTTATTGAGGCGTGAGATGACCACCATGCAGCGGCGTCTGGAGAGTGTGGAGGACCGCCTCGCACGGAGGACGCCCGATGCTGTGGCGGCCTGGGTGTCAAACGATGGTCAGGAAGGGGATCGCCAGGGAAGTTTCCGCGAGGACCGGAGGTCGGGGAACGAGAGTCGCGCGCAGTCAGGGTTTCGCGCGCCGGCGCATCAGGGCGACGTGACCGCGGCCAGTATCCGCAATTCTGAGTGGTGGCCAGAAGACGTGGATCGCGCAATCGCGGATAAAGCAGAACATGATTCTTGGTGGAATGCGGGTTGGACGGAGATGGGGGGATTGGACATGGCCTCGGATTATGATGAACGGGCGGCTCACATCCGGGAAGTTACGCGACGGTCGCGAGCGCGATGGATCGGAGGGCGCTGGGTCACCCGTGGTGAAGCCGGGGGAGTGTACATCTACGCACGACCCGGGATTTGGGCCTTAGCCTTGGGTCCACCTGATCCCCCGGACTTCCGAGTGCGCGGCCCCACCCTCTTCGAACGGAACAGGACGCTCGATGATTTTCTGGATTAGTCATTCATCGGCATTTCGCCAGGAGGCTCAAACTTCAGAGGGGGGGTACTGTTGGGAAAAGGTGCTGAGTGGGAACCGGTAGACTGTGGGGAGGGGGCATGAGTAGTGAAGTGGGGAGATGGGAAGTGGGTCGGAGGTCTTGGAGCGGAATAGGTAGGAACGAGGGAGTAAGGGCATATGAGGGAGTTAGTGGGTAGGGACCCTAGGAACGCCGGCGGGCGGACGGGTCCAGGTAGGCCGGCCTAGAGGATTGGTGGAGGAAAGGGTGCCAGGATTTGGGGTGAGGAACGGGGTGAAGATATCATAGGGAGTTCGTGGGATTTCATTCTGGTAGGATCGGTCGGGAGGTCAGTGGTGATCGGTGCGAATCTGGATGACAGCGGTGAAGCTGTTCGTCAGCGGGTGTACATTCTAATTCCGGGGTATCGAGAGAGTACCTATAAAAGAATAGCACGCTTTGTAATGAATGCTTGGCTTGGGGTCAAGTCTGTCGTGTGGCCTCGGAGGCCGTTTAAGAGCGCGCACCCTCTGCCGGGCATCCGCGAGTGGGCCGGCTGCTGTGCTGCCTATCGAGGGCACCGGCAATTACACCCGCCATAAAATTACTCCCTGCATCAAATCGGTGACTGCTTGCACGAAAACGGTGACTGCTTGCACCAAGTCACGTGCACATCATGTCCAACTCCGTCAAAACTAACCTAACCTAAAATCTAAACCCTAAACCTAAACTTAAACTGTCCTAACCCTAACCCTAACCCTAAAACTCACCCTGAACTAAACCTAACCCTAAAACTGAGGTTAGGACAAAGTGTGCACGTGACTTGGTGCAAGCAGTCACCGATTTGGTGCAGGCAGTAATATTATTTCGCCCGGTGGACACCCCGCCAATTGCCAGACCGGGGGCGTCAAAAACACGGACGCGGACGAGACGTCGCGTCATACTTAACGTTGATTTACATTCACGTCGTTATCCACTGGCAAATGTTTGTGGCCCCAGTTGAAAGCCATTTTCAACGTTGGAGCCAAATGCAAGTTGTTCGGGTTGCCGATACTACACCACTGAGTGCACTACGTGAAGTGCCTTGTAATTTGTTTGTGTGACTTTCTAATCACTTGAAGAGAGGTTGGACGAATTTTTAATTGACATGATTTAGCTTTGGGTTTCAAATTGGTGTTCAATACTGGGAACTTTGAACGATTTGATTTGAGATAGTTGAATCTAACCAATGATGAAGTTGGTGCTATGGCATGGCGAACATGAGGCTTGCAAGTGAATTGTGAGCTCACTCTGATTCTGGGTGTAGATTTTGGCGGGCGGAAAGCAGGCGTGTTTTGGTACATACAGAATGTTCGACTTTTTATGGGCACCTCTTTTCTGCAAACAAGTCGCTGCAAAACCTTTGGAAATCTCCTGAGTCTGCCTGGCAGTGATTGTCCATGTCAAGCTTTGGACGATTGCCATGCGCAGTCAAGTGCAACAGCAGCATCTCAAATCCGCATGGCCAGAAAATTTAGGGAACTACAAATTCGAAATTCCATGTCCTGAAATTCCTTGTAACTGGCGTCCGCCGACCAATGTGGTCATTCAATCCGTTTTTCATGTCTCCAAACAGGCTAGCCTTGGACAATCATCAGCGGTTCACGTAATACGCCTTGACTATCATTTTTGTCCGCATGGCTTTCTGACTGGACAATTTTACGGCTGCCGCTTTCACGTTAGGTCTAGCCGGGGTTGGCACCACCGCGCTTTTGCACCGTGCTGCCCACGGATATGGGCCCTACGTTTGGATCCCATTTCTGGATAACTCAGTGGCAATGTGAGAATGCTCGACTTCGTGGCCCGAGTTGCGCTCTCGCACTATTTCGCCATTGCCGTTATCGGCAATTTCCTCGTAGTGATGGATAAACTCATGGGTGGCATGGCGCTCCTGCCAAGTTTATCAGAAAGCAGCAATGAGTTCTTGGTGCGAATGCGGCCTCCCAAAAAAACGGAGGGCATTCCAGTATAGACAACGGCACTCACCAATTTCGTTGAAATGTGAAACTTTGCTAGATGCCAATTGAGCTAACACTCAATCGCGACAAGGGATCGGAGGGGTTCGGTGAATCTTCATAGAGGACCCGGTATAGCCTTTTCTGAAAGAGCGAGGACTGGGAAAATTACTTCAATTCTGCGTCTTCAAATCCAATCATTTTAAGTTAAATAGCCAAGTTTGATTTCAGCTCTATAAATTTGCCCTCCAGCCCGGCCTTGCGAGGGCCACAATGCGACCTTGGTCATCGGCTTGCAGCTGTCCCAAGATCTCTAAACTGTGACGAAATACATTCATTCCTGGGGGTCTTTTGAAAGATGAACATGATTCCTATGTTGTTGGAAAGCTTGACATCAATCGCACACATTTATAGTAGTCTAGTTTCCAAAGTGGCGCACATACGTGGTTTGGCCTGCCAAACGTAACGATCTCTTGTGGACAATTTGCCAATAACTTCTTAAACAATAATGTCATAGAACCGCGAGGTGAAAAGTTAGCAATGCAAATTGCAACAGCGTGTAAAAAGGGCGCAGGACAAAGCAACGACTTTGCAACCTTCACCACGCCTTGGGTTGCTTAAGGTTGGTCCGATCCGCAACCTGGAAGTGGCGACACCCAGGTCGAGATTCGTACATGTACTAATGGTGTGCCTCATATTTTACTTGAAAGGGCTTGAGAGTGAGGTAGGAGAACTCGTTGGATGATTCACCTTAATTCTATCCACCATGTCACCCGCTCACACATTCAGCCACTCACCCACTCACTCCCTCATACAGTCACACACCAACATCACAATCAGTCAAACTATTTGAGTCAAATATAATCACCACCACCACCACCATAGGGTGAAAGGCTGAGACAATCCAGAATGGACACAGAATTATAAAAGAAGCTGTGGTATGCATTACTTTGTTGTGGGCTAACATGAAGTCATATGTTGCATGACAAACATAAATCACATTCGGTGAGCAAGTCCCGATCCATTGACGCACCAATGTGCAACCGCCATATTGGTGTGCTTTCCATATTCCCGACGGCTTGATCGGAGGTTGTGTGTACATCCATTGCATGTTGTGTGCTTTGGCCAGGTGGAGATGAATCTATTGCGACTAAAGGAACATTAGTTGCATTAAGAGAAAAAATGGTGCAATGCTATTGCACGTGTGTGGCGACATGAAATCCTACCAGCAAAGTACGCAGCTAAAATCGTGCAAAGAACACTGGCAGCACCGCCCTCACCAACCTTGTTCATTTGCGACCGCTGTGGACACCGAAGAGAACAAGCATCAACATATATCCGTTCACACTCTTTTTTGCAAGCACCACGCCTCTGTTTACAATCGTCCAGTTCAGAAAGCACAAAAAGATAGCCAATTGTTGAGGGAAACTCCCTGTCAATACTACACACTATGCCACGCAATACTGACCGGTATGGGATCACGTGTGTGGGATCACGTGTACGGGATGTCACGATGCTGTTGTGCGTACATGTTTCAAACCGTGTCGACCGTATCAGGTCAGCACCCTTTCGCGCCCACTGCCTACCATGTGCAAAGGCCCCGCACGTGATCACGTGCCAGCGTCGCGTAGGCATTACGTGATGTGACCAGGCAGGAATTGTGCGCCCGGCTGGGGCCCGGGTCTGTGGGTTCCGCGCACCGCCGCGGGCCCGCCAACTTTCCCCGCCACGGAGTGGTTGCGCGAATATTCTACCCGATGCGACCCGGTGGCGGGTGGCCTCTTGGGAGGGCAAAAGAGGGGCGCTGTCCAGCGGGCAAGCAGGCCGGCCGGGGCGTCCAGTGCGCAAGGGAGAGCCGCGGGGACCGCGTCGCGTGTGTGCAGGGCTGCGGTTCGGGATGGCGCGCTGCGCCGTGCTCGCAGCGCTCGCCGCCGTGGCGCTGCTAGTGGGCGCTGCGAACGCGGCGTCCGTGGATCTGTGCGGTGACATCGAGGTCGACATGACTCTGTTTGCGGTCGATGATGTCGAGCTCACGTGCCAGGTAAGGTGGTGGGGTCGGGGGCGTGGGGGTGTGCGGGGGCCGGGCGACGTGATTAGTGTGTGGACGTGGCGACAGGCAACCGGCAGGGACAATGGGATGTACGGACAGTGGATGTACCACGTGGGATGGGTGCACGTGGGCGCGAGGGAGGAACACGGGGGGGATGGGATGGCGGCTGGGCCGGGTTGTGGCAGACTGGGACCCAATTCGGGCGTGTCGCGTGACTTTGGCGTTGGGATGCCTTCCGTATGGTTGGGAGGGCACTACATCCACAGAAACTCTCCGTGGGCGCCATCTGTTCCGCCATGCTCCCATCGCGCATTCGTTTGTTTGCGAGGCAGTTCACCTTGGAGTTGTGATCCCCGTCGTTGGAGCCGTTGGGATGTGGTTGAGGAGCGAGAAAGAAGAGACGACGGCTTTGCGAAGGCAGTTGCGTTTTCGTTTGCGGGTGTTGTGGGTTGTTGGGGAGCCGTGGGAGGCTTTTGCCCTTTGATGGCCCTTGGGTGGCGGTGCGCCTCGATCTCGTCGCGAACGCAGCTTGTCTGCCGTTGTGCAAATTGTGTCTGCTTTGTTGGGAATCTGGCAAGGCTGTTGTCGCGGGGGCCCTTGCGCGCTGAAGCCACGGCGCCCACTGGATGGCTGGAGGGGGCAGTACGACATCGCTTCATCTCTTCCGGTTATATCGTGGTGCATGTTCACTGTGTCGCGGGGGGGATTCAGACCGCCGTTGTGGTGGCTGCGGGCAGACGTTCGTGAAGTCCGGTGCGACGCTGACCATCGAGGGCGGCACCACCATCAAGGCCGTGGAGGTGGCTGAGGGCTTCGACGCGCCCGCGCTCGTCATCGAACGGGGCGCAAAGATCATGGCGGAGGGTACGGCCGACGACCCCATCACCTTCACCACTGCCGACAGCTCTCTGGACCCTGACGCCGAGGACTTCTCCGCGGAGAAGGCGTGGGGCAAGTGGGGTGGTCTCATCATCCTTGGGTCCGCCCCCCTAACGCTCGCTGAGGGCGATGAGAACTCCGTGGAGGGCCTGCCGCAAGGCAAGGGTCTGTATGGTGGTGACGATCCCGACGACAACTCGGGTGTGCTCAAGTACGTGCGCGTCTGGTACGGCGGCTCCGTCATCGGTGAGAACAACGAGATCAACGGCATCACCTTCGCGGGTGTTGGAGCTGGCACCACCGTCGAGAACATAGAAGTCGCGGTAAGCCACCCGCACCTCCAACCCCGCCCCCACTGTTTGCTCGTACTTGTGCGTTCTGCGCATAACGAGAGACAAACTTTTGCCACTATCTCCGTCTCAAAAGTCGTGTCCGATCTCGAGTTCTTGGCAAAGTTTGGCAAGATCAGCCCTGCTACCACATTTGGATTCATTGGCGTATTTTAGGATGATGTGGATCTTTCCTGTATTAGTCATCACCATACAACATGACACTTACAAGCTTTTTGAAAATGCCATTGTTCACTTCCATGGAGGCCCTCGATTCCCCACATTACTGTATTGGCCATATTCATGTACATCCCAACCCAATTTGCCAAAATTCATTGAGCACCTTGTTGTAGACAACGAATAGGTATTACTACACCATTTTAACACGTTGACAACACCACTGTCATATTTCTGGGGGATCATCTTTCCCATCATCTCGCAGTGCTGCCAAAATTCTTGGCGTTTTCTTGCTTGATGTAGGTATGCACGGCTTTCCAAACGTTGGCTAATCTGCAAGATAGATGATCTTGCACAGATCAAGGTGTATCTTGGCCTTTGACCATCATTTGCATGCAGGGCTGTTGTTAACAAGCTAAATTTTGTTGCGGACTCCAATCCTTACCCTTGCAAATTCTGTTTGGGAACAAGCCGAATCTTAACTGCACGCCAAAACATCAAACCGTACGTCTCTCCTGTTAATGGCTCAGATCGATCCACCTCTTATAGGGCAAGGCAAGCATGTTGTACCCCACCCATTGCCGTGAAAAACTGCAAAGTCGCGTTTGAGCCCTTTTTGCCATATCGCAAGAACGGCAGCACCATTTGGAACGTTTGAGGGCTCCAAAAATAACTCTCGATATGCCACACTCCCAAGTTGCTTCAGTCTCGTAGTCAAGTTTCTGACTCGCACGTTTGACCTCCGTTTGTGCGAATTGAAACGGGCCACTACTTATGTGACAGAGGTAGTGCTTCGAAAGAGAAAGTAGAAGGATCGCATTTTGCTGTTTGTGGTTTGTTGGGCCCGCGATGGGTTTGTTGGGTCAATGGGCTGAGCGTTGCGATCTCGATTGTTCTCCATGTCCCAGTGGCTGCTGGTGGTGTGTGTGTACGTGTGTATGCTGCTTGCTTTGTCATTTTCTTGGAAGCAGTGGGGCCCTGGGGGACCGCGTTCTTATGGCTGAGCGAAGTACTAGTGAGTAGAGCATGCGGATCAAGGAGCTCGCGGCCCGCATCTTCCTGTTGTTCATGTGGATGACCGCGATCTTGTGACTAAGCCAATACACTCAGCTCGCCCGTATCCCGGTGGGCCCCTGTGACCATCGGCCAAGCGGGTACTGCCACCTGGCCGGCCGCGCGTGGTCCCCATAGAGGGATATTCTTGGTGCGGGACGGACCTATTGACCATGTTGGCGTACCTCGCCGCATGCATCAGTTTCTAGGCGCTCGAGCGCTGCTCAGGCGGCGTGTGCTTGTGGCGCTGGATTTAGGCGGACCGGTTGGATGGGCATTGGCTCTCCTTGTGCCTCGCTGTTGTGCGTCGCCGCAACGCATTGACTGGGCAATGTGCCATCATTGCTTGTGGCGAGGAGTAAGCGCGATTCCCACATGAAGTGTGGTAAGGCCCTCACTGCAATGCGCCAGATAGATGGACCGCAAATGCCGTTGCTCCATGCTCTCCCGTGTAGAGAGAAGGGACTGTCTGACGTCAGTGACCTGTATTGCGCAGTACAACTTGGATGACGGCATAGAGTTCTTCGGCGGCACTGTGAACGCCAAGTACCTCTCCGTCCTGTTCTGCGGCGACGACGCCATAGACACGGACGAGGGCTATTCCGGCAAGATCCAGTTCGTGTTCATCGTGCTGGGCCGCGGCGGACACCATGCCTTCGAGATGGACAGCATCCTCGACGGCGGCGACGCCGTCACCCCGCGCTCCTTCCCCCAGGTCTACAACGTCCTCATCGTGGGCGGCTCCTCCGAAGTGGACGCCCCCTCCTCCGACGACCAGCTCTCCGGCCTCATGCGCTTCCGCGAGGGCACCGCCGGCTCGTTCGGAAACATCGTGATGGTGAACGTCGGCGAGCACGGCGTCCGCATGAACGACTGCGCGGAGGTGTTGATCAGCCAGGACGGCGACGACGTCGGCCCCAACACCCTGTGGTTCTCCGCCAACAACATCATCGCCGCTGTGGACGAGCCCTTCAACCTTGACGACGGCTGCGAGGGCCTGGAGTCGCGCTCTGAGGCTGCACCTGGATTGACGATGGTGGGGAGCGTGATCGACGAGAACGTGGCGTTCATCGACCCGCGGCCCGTGTCGCGCGGCAGCGCCGTGTTCAACAGCGTGGATGAGCTCCCCGACGACGAGTTCTGGACCCCCGTCGACTTCCGCGGTGCCTTCGACGAGGACCTCTGGATTTCGGGCTGGTCCTTCCTGGACGACTTCGCCAGGATCCCCGACAACATCCCCGGCAAGATCTTGGACGGGGACGTCGAGGCCGACACCACCTGGAGCGCCGACACTGTGTACCTGCTCACGGACCAGGTGTTCGTCAAGGACGGCGCTACGCTGACCATCCAGGCCGGCACCACCATCTTTGCGTACAGCGACAACGGCGCAGGCAAGGCCCCCGCGCTCGTCGTGGAGCGCGGCGGCCAGATCATGGCCGAGGGCAACGCCGATGCCCCCATCACGTTCACCTCCGCTCTCAACGCCAGGCACCTGCCCAGGAGGGGCACCTGGGGTGGTCTCATCATCAACGGTAATGCGCCAATCTCAACGGAGGGCGGATCCAACGAGGTGGAGGGGCTGGAGGGCGTGCCCTATGGTGGCAGTGACCCAACCGACAACTCGGGTATCCTGCAGTACGTGCGCGTGTGGTACGGCGGAGAGGCGATCGCTGCCGACAATGAAATCAACGGTATCACCTTCGCCGGTGTGGGCAGCGGCACCACTGTGGACCACATCGAGGTTGCGGTGAGTACTTCTTGGAGGTCGGACTCAGGAGTGTCGCCGGCCACTCTGTCGGAGGCAGCGGGTGGGCGGGGGCGAAGGACAGGAATGAATTGGGGGGCGAAGGAGGGGCGGGATGCTGCGCAAGATTGGTAATGGGAAGGGGCGCCACGGTCTTTGACGCATTGCGGGTGTTGGGTGCTGTTTCACCACCTTGGTGTGTTCGGGGTTGCCTGGCGCGGCACCCAGTTGGGCTGGTGGTGGCTTCTCTCTGGCTCTCTTACTAGGGTCGTCTTATTGCAAAATATGTGCGTGAATGGGGAACTGGGGTTGCTGGCTTGTCATTGGCTCGTCCAACACTTCTTTGTTGCGCCACGTGCTGGTGGACTCAGTGCCCTGCTGATTGATTGCGGCAACTGAGCGTTGTCAGCACCGGGGACTTTGCAGCGCATGTTTCAGCATGTGTGGAGCGTGTGCGTTCCCATCTGCTCACAGTGCTTTCGAAAGCCAGTACAGTTTGCGATGCCAATTGCGACGCCATTTGACACGAATTGATGCCATCGCAGCCACTTTATCCCATCGCAATCACTGTGACGGCATCACTTTGTGTCAAAACAGCATCGCAGTGCGCATCGCAGACATGTTGTTTTCTACCAGAATTCTGTGGCTTCTGATTTTATGTTCGTGTCCTGCGCCCAGTTCAACCTGGACGACGGCGTGGAGTTCTTCGGCGGCACCGTCAACGTCAAGTACTTGTCGGTGCTCTTCTGCGGCGACGACGGCATCGACACGGACGAGGGCTACAGCGGCAAGATCCAGTTCGCGGTGGTGTTGGTTGGCGAGAAGGGCCACCACGCCACGGAGATGGACTCCAAGACCAACGGCGACGTCAACGCGCAGCCGCGCTCCTTCCCCCAGGTCTACAACGCCCTCTTCGTCGGCGGCAGCGGCGTCCCGGGCTCCCCCAGCTCCGACGACCAGGACCTGGGCCTGATGCGCCTCCGCGAGGGCACCGGCGGGGAGTTCGGCAACATCATCCTGGCCAACATCCCCCGCGTCGGCGTTCTGCAGAACGAGTGCGGCAGCGAGGACAGGACGCACGCCCTCCCGTCCGGCGGCGCACCCGACTACCTGTGGTTCAGCGCCAAGAACGTCATGAGCGGCGCCATCGAGAACTTCGAGCTCGACGACAGCTGCGACGGTCTGTTCGACACGGTCGAGGCCGACGACCTTGGCCTGGTGCTCCTGCCCACTGGCCTCAACGAGGATTCGCCCTTCGTGGACCCGCGCCCCTTGCCCAACAGCGTCGCCTTCGAGGACCTTGATGACGTCCCGTCCGACGACTTCTTCGAGTCCGTGCCGTACAAAGGCGCCTTCGGGCAGGAGATGTGGCTGGCGGGATGGTCGTGGCTGAGCGACGCCGGCAAGATCCCCAACGACATCTGGGGCCCCACCGTGTCGGGGGACATCACCGAGGACACCACCTGGCCCGCAAACGACACCATCCTCATGACCGGCCAGGTCTTCGTCAAGTCGGGCGCAACCCTGAAGATTGAGGCCGGCGCCACCGTCTGGGCGTACGGTGATGATGGCACCGGCAAGGCGCCGGCGCTGATTGTGGAGAGGGGTGCCAAGGTCGAGGCCAAGGGTACGGCCGCGGACCCCGTCACCTTCACCTCTGCGGCTCATCCCGACGCTCTGCCCGCACGCGGCATGTGGGGTGGCCTCATCGTTCTGGGTAATGCGCCCGTCTCCGGTGGCGAGGCCGAGGTTGAGGGCATCCGCGGCGTGAAGTACGGTGGGGACGACCCGGCTGACAATTCCGGCACACTCTCCCATGTGCGAGTCTGGTATGGCGGCTCCGTCATCGGCGAGAACAACGAGATCAACGGCATCACCTTCGCCGGTGTGGGCAGCGGCACCGCCGTGGACCACATCGAAGTCGCGGTATGTCCTGTTCCTGCCGCTTTCGTCGTCGCCGTGTTCGCGAGGACCGGGGGGCAATCAGCGTCTGAATGCGTTTCGAAGGACCTCTGCGCGTTGTGTTCGTGTAGGCTGCGTTCTTACGTGCGCGTTGCTTGGCGGAGCGGCCGTCGTGCATTCGGGCGCTTGCCCTGGGGCCCGCCCGTTGTGAGCGCCGCAGTGTCTTTGCCCTTGGCACTCGTATGTGGGTAAAGCACGCAGCTGGATCGCTCTCCTTGGGACGGGCCGGCCTGTTGATGTGTTTTTTTTTGTGTTTGGCCCCCCAGTTCAACCTGGACGACGGTGTGGAGTTCTTTGGCGGCTCCGTGAACGCCAAGTACGTGTCCGTCCTGTTCGTCGGCGACGACGCCGTGGACACTGACCTGGGCTACAACGGCAAGCTGCAGTTCGTCTTCGTCGTCGTCGATCTCACCGGCCACCACGGCACGGAGATGGACTCCCAGGTGGGCAACGAGCAGCCGCGCTCCTTCCCCCAGATGTACAACGCCCTCTTTGTCGGCTCCGTCTCCGCCAACCCCAAGCCCGTATCGTCCGACGACCGCCTAGAGGCCATGATGCGCCTCCGCGAGAACACCGGTGGGGAGTTTGCGAACGTCGTGATGGTCAACATCCCCAGGGCTGGCGTCCTCCAGACGGACTGCGGCAATGAGGTCCGCACCCACGACCAGTCGGAGGCGGAGGCCGCCGGCGCGCCCAACTACCTCTGGTTCTCCTCCAACAACGTCATCAACACCGTCGGATCCGGCGTGCAGTTCGACCTCGAGGATGGCTGCGACGGATTCACGGAGGTTGATGACACCCCCGCCGAGCTGCAGCTCATCCCCACGGACGCCGAGTCCACGGAGATGTACGACCCGCGCCCCACGCCGGACTCCCCGCTGCTGACCGCCTCCTCGGTGGACCCCTTCCCCGACGACGGATTCTTCGAGCAGGTCGGCTTCAGGGGCGCCTTCTCCGCGGACGCCGACGACCTGTGGATTGCGGACTGGTCGTGGCTGGCGGAGAACGGGAACTTGGCCGTCTAAGGCATCCGCCCCCCAAGATTGGGGCCATGGCCGTGGCGTTGCACAGCAAAATGATGATGATGATGATGATGATGATGATGATGATGATGATGATGATGATGATGATGATGACCTTTCGCGGCAGCGCACAAGGAGTGCGGTGGCCCGTGCCAAGCGTAGAGCAAGCGTAGGTATGGAGTGACGCTCGCCTCGGGAAGGGGGGGATCGCGAGGGTCCGGCGCCGCTGTGGTGGTTTGGTGGGGGCGCGGGGGGGAGGTCGGTGTGTCTCTTAGCACGGCGGCGGCGGTCAGGGGCGACGTTGTGGGATGCCGCCCTCGCTGGGGACAGTCGCCAATTTGTTTCTTCATTGACAATCTCATCATTTGTGCATGCATATAATTGTATGTATATATGTATGTATGTTGCGTGTACTTTATGCCCGCATACGCATGTGGGCATGCTGGCAGTTTTGTTTGTCACTGCGGACACGATTTTGATAATTGATTCTCGAAAGCGACGAGCTGGTCGTCTGTGCATCCTGTTTGACGCGAGCGTCCCCTCGAGTGTCGTCACAGAGCCGACTCTGAATTGCAACTGGACGCGGTAACGTCAGCGACGGAGGCTTGCTTGCCCGTGAGCAATGCGCTTCCTTCGTATCGAATGTGGTCGAATGTTTGGATTGAAACATAGAGATCAGATTCGCAACAACGTGCACAGGTCCCATTCCAACTTAACCTGCTGCTTCCCCTCCCAAGCCCTAACAGGTGAGCCCCAGAGTTCTGTGATTCAGTAACCGAACCCTAGAATGGGAGCCCACGCAGGGACACGAGACCACTACCGCAGGTCTGAAGCGAACCTTGAAGAGTTGCATCTTGCAGCACTCACTTTCAGTCTTGGTGCGTAATCGACAGCAGAGCAACAGAATCACGCGAAATTTTCCTGCACATACCAGAGACGGACTTCATAATACATGAACAAGGACTCCCCCCAGCGTTCTGTTGCACGCAGGAGCAAACACATTCTTACGAACGACACAACAGCTCGGCGACCTGCCGGCCCGCCGCGTACCCCCTTCGCTGAGAACGAGATTCGTGTGATACTGGCCCGAGCTGGACCCATGCCGCTCGTGATGCCGATCAAGGGCAAAGTAGGAAGCTGACGGCTACCTCATTGCCTTGCTATGTCAAAAAATGATGATGACAATGACGACGCCAGCGATCAAGTGGGCAACTTGGCATTTTCTTCTGCGGGAGGCACCATCGCCTCCACAAGGCAGCGCACACAGGCCTGGGGTCCAGGAAGGCAGGCGGCCCGCGCGAGCCTGGCAGGCACGCGACGTATCCATCGACTCCACCTAAGGCCTCCCCCAAGCTGTCCATGCTCCGGCCAACAAACGACAGCCCTGTGGCAACATGGGCAACGAGGAATCCAAAGCAAATCCCCCCCGTCTGAGCGAAGTGTATGTATGGTGGTCACCACCGTTGCCCTGATAGGTCGCTCTTAGGGAAGTGTTTCTGGTGGAGGCAGTCTGGATGCAGCCTGGGAAAGAGCTGGAGGCGACGAAGTCACCAACAGATCCCGAGCAGCGATGGCCCTTGACGGTCAGACCATCCAGTCAGTCTGTGTGTCGCTACTATATCACATTGGCATCATGTCACCATCCTGGTGATTCACGGCATCTTTGCAGATGCTGAATCTCCATTCCCAGCGATGTCATATCAGTGTCATGTCGCCATCCTGCAGCAGTGCAAAACAGCCTGTTTGGGATGCCAACTGCGACGCCATTTGTCACAAATTGATGCCATCGCAGCCCCTTTTATGCCATCGAAATCACTGTGACAGCACCACTTAGTGTCAAAGCGGCATCGCAGCTGGCATCACAAATATGACGTTTTTACCTTGGAGATACTGAATCCTGCCCGACTGACTCCGCCATGGTGGGCGATCAGCCTTCGAAACGAGCGCAAGAGAATGGGATTCCCATCTCGAATCGCCGAAACACAAAGTATACTCCCATCGCAAGTCGACAAATAGGGCGATTGACAGCGACGAGGCAGTGTCCAGGACTGCGATGTGTAGTCGCTGATGCCAGCCAACCTCCGATTTGAATTCGGGACTCTGATTCCAGTCAGCGACTTCGTTGGTGTCCACAACGTACGCACGTTCCGTATCAAGTGCTCTTCTTTCGCCAGAATATGATCCAACCCGCGTCGGGCTCAGGGATCTCTTGCGAGTGATGTCGAAGCAACAGGGCAGCTGCGATCAGAGTGCGTGAGGCATGGGAGAGAGTCGATCGAAATGGAGGGGGCTACAATCTCAGTAAGCATCCCCAAGAGAGTGGGGCGCAGCCTGTAAATAGTCCAAACGGCCTTGGATCAGGTCAACAAATCCTTGGGGTGTTCACCATTACACTTGGCGAGTTCCCACACCTAAGAACCTTCCAAACAACTATCGTTCCAAGAGTATTCACGATTGTTCATTCGCACGAGGCCTCCCACGTGTAATCAATTTCGCCCTTCTCCCATGGTCTTGCAACTACATCGCAGCTTAACCGAGAGAGACCCAATGTCGACCTGTCGAACACAATCCTGGTCCAATCGTATCTTTGCGCAGCCAAGGCGTGCCACGAAGGCATTTCGTAGTCGCATCATCATCGCCTTCCTCACTACGTTGTCGCCTCTTTGTAGAAGGCAATACGGAACCAAGGCTTACTTCCCTTCAGGCTTGCTGGCCAACGGGAGGCCTCAAGTGCTCAACAAGGAGCCACTGCCAGGGCGTTATCCCTCTGCCTTCAGCCGTCCACGGTTCCCTGTGGCTCGTGGCACAACGATACGAAGGTCCATGGTCTTTGACCATAGACGATTGTCAACTCCGACTGGTTGAATGTCCTCAACGTCGATGTTAGCTCCCACGGCCCAACCTCTGAGTAGCACTAGTAAAAAACAGGTCACATGGCACAGTCCTGACACGGTCTGCTCAAACCCAACTGTGTACTTTCGGCAAATGTGGTCCCGAAAGTACACAGTTAGTACACACATTAACACTGTTTTAACCGTGCATCCTAGGAAACCGTGTAGTCTACACAGTTGTTTGAGGGTACACGGTTGAAACTGTGTCAATGTGTGTACTAACTGTGTACTTTTGGTACCACATTTGCCGAAAGTACACGGTTGGATTTTGAGCAGACCGTGTCAGGACTGTGTCATCTGACCTGTTTTTTCCTAGTGTAGTTGTACGACTGCCAGCGCTCCCATACAAGGCCGCGGTTTACCTGGCCGTCCATTCAACGGCAAAAGAACGAAGTCATCACCTTCCCCGGCTCTGCAGCCAGAACCTCGGACTTGGCTGCTCACAACCATTTAAACCGCCTTGTCTCGCAGCGCCTCAAGGTGTTTCGTTATGCATCTTGTCTCGTTTCGAAGCCAGTCGGTGTGTGTCATCCCTGGAGTCCACTGCGCTAGCGACTGCCTCTGCGCTGACCAGTATTCTGAGATGGACGCCAACGAGCCCATGGTCAACTTATGGTTTGTAGCGGACCAACAACGTTGTTAGTCCTAGTTAACCTCCTCCTGTTGGTCGTTGTTGGTTCTAGTTAAATAGGACTCCACGTTGATCAGGGCGAGCCATAACCAGCGGCGGAGAAGCCTTTCAGGATTAGCCCACCTGATCTCAAGGTGCAAAGCCATCGTTGCACTGTGCTCGACTCGGCAACTGCACATCCAGCCACAGCCGTCCAGCCGTTTCAAATAACTGACGGGCCTCAGTCCTAGAAGAGGGTATCTTCTTGTCATGATCCTGGTCATCTTGTTAATGGTGGACTGGATCCCTCAGAAGTCTAGCAGATGCGTCAACGGCCGGCAGACCGTCTGAGCAGTTGAGCGTGCAATGGCGGCTGCCATTTCACATCTTTTCTGATTCCTTTGTTTACCATTTGCCACTGCGTTCTCTCCGTTTCCTATCGAGTACCTGCTTAGCATTAGTGAGCAACATAATGACTGGTCATTATGCAGTAACTCGAGCGTCCCCGTTCCCAGCGAACGTTCACTGCACCTACCCCCCGGCATCCCCCGCCGGCTCGCCGTACACACACAGCGCACACGCCGGTGCGTCAGGCGGCCTCATGCAACTGCCGGGTTCTATTTCCCGGGGCCAACTATCTGCATTCCGCGAAGGCGGTAACGTGTACAATGCATCATGCGTCGTAACCGCCGCTGTCTCTGTGCAGCATTCAAAACTGCGGTTGCCGCCAGCCGTGCGCCTGCAGTTGCGGGCAGCGTCCAGGTCCCTGTGCAGTGCCAGACCAACAGCGAAGGCGGCAAGGCCTGGCGCCAGGAGGTCAGGAGATCCCGCGCGCCCCTGGCGAACGCCGTTGGGAAGCAACACAGCCCAGGCCATCGGCATCGGCGGCCGCGGCGATGCTTGTGAGGGAGAGGCGTCGATCCCCCCCCCCAGCCATGTCTTAGGGCGAGAATCAGCACTGCACACGAATTCCCATCCAGCGATCCGCCTGCAATTAGGCAGCGAGGAAGAACACGGCTTGTCGAGGCCCTTGAGGCGCCACGCAAGGAAAGGTGGAGAGATTTTCGGCGCAAAGTGCGGAGAGAGCCCAAAACATTTGTTTGTCCGTCCATGCACCAGAGCCGCTTGCACCCTCAACGAGCCATCATAGTGCGCAAAGGCCTTCACATATGAAGAGCCTCATTAGAGCGCTCTTGAAACTGCGCCAGCCCAGTTTTCGTGAGTTGAGATTCCATGCTTTGGTGGGGATCGCCATGCCTGCAGGTGGGCGGAGCTCCCGCAGATATTTCAGCTAGAGGGGGGAGATCAACAACGATGAATATGGGGGGCTGGGCCAGCCGGGAATTAGGCAGGACTACCAGATTTCCAGCCGTGGCGGGTCAACACAGCGTGCGCCATGGCTGGAGGCGACTTTGCAAGTCGTTTGGCGTTGCAGTGGTGTTGTGGGGGGACGGGTAGATGCGTGAGCGACTCTGTGACGAAGTCGGGCGGCAGACACAGAATTCGTACTCCGATGCCGTCGACGGCAATCCACAGCCAGCGCCGCGTGGCGCACGCTTGGAAAGGTCGCAGGTCAGGTGGCGACGCCACGGCTGCCTACCTTGGTGCATGGTTCGGCTCCCTGGCGGCGGCATGGGCCAGGGAAGGGCGGGATCTCCCGATGTTCGGGTGCCAGCCCTCGCTGCTTTTGCTTTTGGGTCGGCACTGCGCGCAGGGTCACGGGGCGGCACAGGGCCCACGGCAGCCCACGGCTTGGGCGCAGGGGCGGGGCGCGAGTGATCTGAAACGCCTCAGGGGCGCAGGGCTGGATACGATGCGTGACGCATCGGGCGTACGGGCGACCGGCCCCCCTCTCCCGATTGCACACAGTTCCACCCTTTTTTCCGGGGCCGCTAGGCGAATATTCCCGCGGATGCGCGGGGACTCGCGTTCCCGCCCCACACACGAGCTCCCTCCAATGCCCAACGGGTCTCCTCTCCCGACTGTCCCCCACCCGCCCCACACGCGCACGGCCACCCCTGGGCCCAACGGGTCTCCTCTGCCGGCCGTTGGCCCCCACCAACCCGAAGCTCCCGCACTGCTCGTGAAAGAGCGAGAGCGAAGGGTTCGAGCGATTGCGGCCATCAATCGACCGCGTGGTGCGCCCGCGGCGGGTGTGGGGGACGGGCCGGCCGCGTGCGTGGCCGCGGCGTGCGCAAGATGGTGCACAGGCCGATGATGCTGGCGCTGCTGGCGACGTTGTCCATCGCGGGCTTGGCCGCGGCCGAGATGGTCGAACTGTGCGACCAGGGAGGCGGGCTCACCACGACCGAGCTGCGCAAGGGCAACGAGTACGTGCTCAGCTGCCAGGTGCGCTCCCGGCGCTCGCGGAGGAACCTGCCCGCTGGGGATGGATGCACGCCGGCGCGCCCCTCTCGCCGAACGCAAATGGAGCGACGCGCGCCCTTTGTTCGCCGCCATGGGCCCTGGCCCTTGGGCGGGCGCTGTTGTTGACAGGAGGGGGGGTGGGGAAGCGAGGGACGGTCGATTGTGCTTGGCCGCTGAGGATTGTTTTTGTTTGTTCTGGGTTGTGCGGACGGTTAGCGCACACGACCTGGGAATGCAAACGCGGTCCCGCGGTCAACGCTGGGGCCGATGGGAGGCCATCGGGAGCGCTCGCGTCAGTGTCGGGGATCTCTCGTGAGCGCTCGCGTGAGTGTCAAGTGGGGTTGGAGCTCGCCGACGAGGTGCGCTCGACTCTTGCTGTCCAGCGGGATTCTTGCTGGGATTCCCTCCTGCTGGATGGCGCGCCACCATCGCAGGCTGCGATTCGTTGTAAAACAGGGGCGAACTGACGGCGACGGTGACGGTGCCGTGAATCCTTGCCGTGGATGCGGCCAAAACCCGCCGTCTGCGCTTTGGCGGCAAGATCCGCCATGTCGGTGGCCTTTGGGATTGTTGGACGGCGCCGGTCGTTTGCCTGTGCACGTGGCATTGCCACGTTGGGATGGCGGGGCCAGAGTTTGGCGTAATCCAAGTACTGAGCGCTTCTGGTTGGAAGGAGCGCGCGGCGCACGGAGGTCGAATGCAGATAGCGAGGGCTGCGGGGCTAATCAAGTGACACACTGATAGGCCGCTGGCTGGTTCGCCACTAGGGAAGCGGTTCCGGTGTAGGCGGTCTGGGGACGGCCTTCAGGCAACGGAGTTACATACGGATCCCAATCCAGCGATATAACAGCGATGTCCCTTTACGGCCAGGCCATCCATCGAGTCCATGTATTATGATTATGTCACATCATCACCCTCAACCTTAAGATCTGCACATCGCCCGCGATGCGACTACTCAAGCAAATGGAATCCATCAAAAGTACCAAACACCACAGCACTATAGCTTGCTCAAGTCGGATACAAAACAGAGCAGAACACTGAATTCTTGAAGTTGAACAAGAACCCAAAACCCTCATATCGACTTACACCATGGAGATGCACTGAATCACATAAGAGTTATGCACTAGGATTGCAAGTGCTTCAAGCGGGTTCCCTAGAAATCTTACATCCAAGGAGAAATCTTCGTCCCTACTAGGCTCCACCAGCTCTCTAGCCATTGAGATTAGACACTTCCAATTCATCAACACACAATCAGAATCATTCAACTCACACCAAAGAGAACAAGAGCTTGCAAGGCGGGACGGATCACCTGGGCATGTTCCATCCAAATTGGAAAATCCTTGTTAATGCCAGTGGCAGAAAATGGCATCTTTGCGATGCAACTGCGATTTCATTTTGACACAAAGTGACGCCGTCGCAGTGATCGCGATGGCATGAAAGTGGCTGTGATTGCATCAATTTGTGTCAAATGGCATGGCATTTGGCATCGCAAACATGTTGTCTTCTGCTGGTGTGCCAGATAGGCTCCATCAACCAACACACCAATCCAATCTTCTCTTGAAGCGGGCAGGATCCCTAGGCATGTCATATCTAGGTCGTAAAGCCCCACTAGGCTTCGAAGAACATATAGAACGAAAAGAAAAAGAAACAGAAACAGAGAACTAGGCAAGAGTCAAAGACCACCACTCACCACAGAAAACTTGCCTCCTTGTGAAGCCAACAGCATGAACATCACATTGCATCAGCGAACGATCCTCTGTGGACAGGCTACCCTCAACCTCAAGAAAAGCCTTGGGTTTCCCAACACAGCCCCAAACGCAAGAATCTTAACTCAACACCAGCCATGGCATCACGTGATTTATTTTTTCAATTGATTTATAATATGTTGTTTCTTTGAATCGCAGTCCATGGATCGTCCAAAATCCTCACTCACGCACCTTTACCCACCAAAAGTCCTGCAGCATTGTCGCTGGGCCTCCACAGTCAGGCGTGGACCCACTAGTCACTACATCTGCACAAACGCCTCCTTCTGGCACTCCGTGCAAACAACGTCGTGGCGTGGACGGGACTGACCCACGTGTCACTCACACCCTCCGGCTCGTTGTACTGCACCACGCTGCCACCCATCACGCGCTTCCCTTGGCTTGGATGCTAAATGACAGGTCGCTGGCTGGTTAGCAACCAGGGAAGCGGTTCCGGTGGAGGGTCTGGGAACGAGCTGGAGGCAGCGGAGATATAGGCAGATCCCTAAACAGCGATGTCCCTTTACGGCCAGGCCATCTATTGTGTCCATCTATCAGTACGCGTTTTGTGATTGTATCCCATCAACGACCTCTATAACCATCGCGTGGTTTGCGTCCTTGGCCACAGCCGCTGGCGTGCCCCGCTCGCTTCGTTTCTCGGAAATTTGTACCCGCATCCCTTCTGCGAACATGAAATATTTCCTTTCTCTTGCTTCCCTCCTCCATCTTGAGGACCTCCTCCTCGTCCCTGGTTTCTGTAGCCGATTGGAGGGCGTCCTTGGGAACCGTTTCCGAATGCAGCATCCCTTGCGCGCTTGCTCTTCAGCTGTGTTGGTGGGCTCTCTTGACGATCGTTGCCCGGTTGTAACATCCCTGCCTGCACGTTGCTCAGGCGTTCGTGAAGACGGGCGTGAATCTCACGATCGAGGCGGGCGTGACGGTTAGGGCCACGGCCGGCACCCCCGCCGCGGCGCTCGTCATCGAGCGCGGCGCGAAGATCTTCGCCCTCGGAACGCAGCAGGAGCCCATCACCTTCACGTCCGCCACGGGCATCCAAGACCCGAACGACCCGGAATTCGATCCCGCGACCGCGCGGGGCAGGTGGGGTGGCCTGATCATCCTTGGGAATGCCCCCATCATCGGCGGCGAGAATAGCGTCGAGGGGCTCCCGGAGGGGATGGGCCTGTACGGCGGCAACGACCCCGACGACAGCTCCGGCGTGCTGCGCTTCGTTCGCGTCTGGTTCGGCGGCTCGGAGATCAGCCCCGACAACGAGATCAACGGCATCACGTTCGCTGGCGTGGGCCGCGGGACGGAGGTCGACCACATCGAAGTCGCGGTAGGCGCGGGCGCTGCGGGTGTGGAACTCGTGTTGTTGCTTGTTTTGAGTTGAGACGAATTCTGAAACTTTTGTGCGGGAGCAGCAAGAGAGCATTTTTTAGGGTTTTGAGTGATGTCCAACTGGTAGTCAAGTATTAGTACCTGATACTTGCTTCGAGTTGAGATGAATTCTGAAACTTTTGTGTGGGACCAGCAAAAGAGCACCTTGTAGGGCTGTAAGTGGCTTTAAGTGGAGATGCCCATGTCCAGCCGATACTCAAGTATTATGCCTGATGCTTGTCAACTGGCTTGACTTGCCTGTCTCTTAGCATGCCATTGTCCTGGCGAGTGGTTTTGCACATTGCTGACGGCTATTTTGCATTAGGGATGAATGCAGGCCAAGAGCATCTCTTGTAAGAAGCGCCTATGGGCAGTATGTTGTTGGGCGTCACGGTGCGAAGTACCTGTTAGTCGGGATCTCCCTCGAAATTACTTCACCGAAGTATGTTATACTACCGTAGGTTCTAAACTCTTCCACACTGGAAAATGTTACATTATGCTTTTTGCTCCGCAGTTTGTTTTTGAGTGGTTCCTTTCATTATTCTCACGTTGCTCCTCAAGATTTATATTGCTGAAAGAGCTTCAGTTATTTTATTGTTTTCTCCTCAAGAAAAGGCCAAGCGGTATGTCACTATGCACAAGGGTTGAATGTACTATACAGTACTGCTGTACGTTACACTTGCGAACGTTACATAATATGGAATACGCGTTTTGGGGAAACCACAGATTTGCTGCAGAGTGTTGTACCTTGTGCTTTGTGGTTGCTACTCCAAAAGGGGTGTCTTGTTGTTCACACCGTGGGGTTTGTTGTGTGCACACAGGAGCGGCGTTCCCGTGTGGCCAGGGCCACGGACGCTGGTCGCTAACAAACATCTTTGTGATGCATTGTGCAGTACAACTTGGACGATGGCGTCGAGTTCTTCGGCGGCACCGTGAATGCCAAGTTCATATCAGTCTTGTTCTGCGGTGACGATGGGATCGATACGGACGAAGGGTACCAGGGCAAGCTGCAATTCGTGTTCGTGATCACGGGAACGAGCGGCCACCACGGGTTTGAGATGGACAGCGTAGGGGACGAGACCCCCCGCTCTTCCCCCCAAATCTATAACGTGCTGATCGTTGGAGGGAGCACGGACCCCGGCATGGTGACGTCGGACCAGCAGAAAAACGGTCTGATTCGCCTTCGGGAGGGCACCGGCGCCCATCTGGGCAACCTCATCACCGTCAACGTGGCCGACAAGGCGGTGTGGCTGTCCAACTGCACGGATGCGCTGACCGTGACGCAAGACATCGAAAGCCGCTCTGGGCCAGACACCCTGTACTTTAGCCCCGGCAACATGCTGGGCCCCCACACCGCCCCCGTCCGGACGTCCATAGGCTGCCGCGGCAAGGAGCTCCGCTCCTGGTCCAAGGAGGAGCCGAATCTGGTGATGGTGGCCGAGACCATCAACGACACGGTCCTCTTCATAGATCCCCGTCCGCGCACCGGGAGCAGCCCCGTGTACAGGGCCGTCGACGACGTCCCCGCCGACTTCTTCACGCCGGTCGACTACCGCGGCGCGTTCGGCGAAGACCTGTGGCTCTCCGGCTGGTCGCTGCTAGACGAGTTCGGCCTCATCCCGGACAACGTCTTCGGCGAGTTCCAGGAGGGCGTCATCCTGTCCGACGCCACCTGGCGCTCCGACACCGTGCACCTGCTGGCGGACCAGGTCTTCGTCGCGAGCGGCGCTACGCTCACGATCCAGCCCGGCGCCGTCATCAAAGCCTACAGGGACAACGGCTCGGGCAGGGCGCCCAGCCTCGTCGTCGAGCGCGGCGCGAAGATCTTGGCGGAGGGTAGGGCCGACCGGCCCATCACCTTCACGTCCGTGCTCAACCCGCGGCACCTGCCCGCGCGGGGCACGTGGGGAGGTGTGGTGATTCTGGGCGACGGTCTCACCTCCAAGGGCGTCAGTAATGTGGAGGGCCTGGAGGGCGTCGAGTACGGCGGCAACAACCCGGATGACGACTCGGGCGTGCTGACGTACGTGCGCGTGTGGTACGGCGGAGACAAGATCGCGCCCGACAATGAGATCAACGGCGTCACGTTCGGGGCCGTGGGCGCCAGGACGGTCGTGGACCACCTCGAGGTCGCGGTGAGTGTCACTTCGGCTGCGGAGCTCGATCGGAACGCGGCCGAAAAGCGAACGGCTCCGAGTTTGAGCGCAACCCTTATTGCGAGACCCACGCAGTGCGCCCCCAAATTGCTGGTCTGTGTGCGCTTTCAACAAGTCCCGCGCTGGGGCTTTGTTGTTGCTCGCGGTCGTCAAGTTCTTGTTGTGTATATCGTTCCCTGTCATGGCGGCAGCCCCCAGTGTGGCACTTTTGCATTTCCGCAAACTGGTGGTCGGCGCACGCTGCCAACAAGCCCCGTGCTGGGACTGCGTTGCGGCCCGCGGTCGTCAGGCTCTTGTTGCAGGTATTGTTCCCTGTTGCATACATGCATGCTTTTTTCCCTGTCAGGGCTGCAGCCTGCCATGTGGCACTTTCGCACATCCGCAGCGACGCTGCAGATCGGTTTGTGCCTTCAAGGGAAGTGGCGGGCGGCGGTGACCAAACAGGAGTGCTTGCGTTGTGACTCTGCGGGCAATGACTTGTTGCGCAGTACAACTTGGACGACGGCGTGGAGTTCTTCGGCGGCAGCGTCAACGTCAAGTACTTGTCGGTGCTCTTCTGCGGCGACGACGGCATCGACACGGACGAGGGCTACAGCGGCAAGATCCAGTTCGCGGTGGTGGTGGTGGGCGAGGGCGGGCACCACGCCACGGAGATGGACAGCGACGGGAGCGACCCCGACGCCAAGCCGCGCTCGTTCCCTCAGATATACAACGCGCTCTTCGTGGGCGGCAGCGGCAACCCCGCTTCGGAGAGCTCCGACGACCAGCGCGAGGGCCTCATGCGCCTCCGCGAGGGCACCGGCGGTGAGTTCGGCAACCTCATCCTCGCGAACGTGCTTTCCGTGGGCGTCCTGCAGAACGACTGCGGCCGCGAGGCCAGGACGCACATCCTCCCGGCCGGCGGCGTGCCCAACTACCTGTGGTTCAGCAGCAACAACCTGATGGCGGGCGAGGTCGAGGTGCCGTTCGTGACGGAGGGCTGCGAGGGGCCGAGACTAAGGAACGCTACGCTCGTCGAGGATCTGGGGCTCGTGCTGCTGCCGTCGGGCCTGAATGAGGACACCGCGTTCTTCGACCCAAGGCCTACGGAAGACGGACCAGCGTACAAGGCCGTGGACGACGTCCCGTCCGACGGCTTTTTCGAGTCCGTGGCTTACAAGGGTGCCTTCGGGCGTGAGATGTGGCTGGCGGGGTGGTCGTGGCTGAGCGAGGCCGGCAGGATCCCCAACGACGTCTGGGGGCCGGTGTTGGCGGAAGACGTCGCTCAGGACACGACGTGGCGCAGCGCGGACACCTACCTGCTCACCCGCCAGGTGTTTGTCAAGCCCAACGTGACGCTCACCATCGAGCCTGGGACCACCATCATGGCGTACGCGGACGACGGTGAAGGCAAGGCCCCATCGCTGATTGTGGAGAGGGGCGCACAGATCATCGCCAAGGGGAGCAGCTCGCGGCCCATCACGTTCACGGCTGCGGCGCACCCCTCGCTGCTCCCCGCCCGCGGCATGTGGGGCGGTCTCATCGTCCTTGGGAGCGCGCCTATTATCGGCGGCGAGAGGGAGGTGGAGGGCATCGACGGCAAGAAGTACGGAGGCAGCAACGTGGACGACAACTCGGGCGTCCTGTCGTACGTGCGCGTGTGGTACGGCGGCAGAGTGGTGGGCGCGAACAACGAGATCAACGGCATCACGTTCGCGGGCGTCGGCCGCGGCACAGAAGTCAGCCACATCGAAGTCGCGGTGAGCTACTGTTGTCACGCAGCAGGCCTGGCCAGGGAGTTTTTGTTGTGGGTGGTGCGCCGCCGAACAACTCGTCGCTGCTCACACCGGCATTTATTTTCTGTTTGTCCGGCTGCTCCCACAAAAGGCGTGCCCTGTGGCTGGCTGGAAAGACGGGGCTTGTCCTCACCTGCATGTGTGTTGACTCCTGCTTGTTCAGTTCAACCTCGACGACGGCGTGGAGTTCTTCGGCGGCACGGTGGATGCCAAGTACGTGTCCGTCCTGTACTGCGGCGACGACGGCATCGACACGGACGAGGGCTACCAGGGCAGGCTGCAGTTCGTGTCGGTGCTGGTGGACAGCAGGGGCCACCACGGCGCGGAGATGGACTCCAAGCTGGGCTCGGACTCGGGCGACCCGCAGCCACGCTCCTTTCCGCGCCTCTACAACGCGCTCTTCGTGGGATCGGAGAACAGCGACCCATCGCCCGTCTCGTCGGACGACACGGAACTGGCCATGATGCGGCTGCGCGAGGCCACGGGGGGCGAGTTTGGCAACATCGTGATCGTCAACGCGCCGGTGGGCGTGTTCCAGGAGCAGTGCGGCTCGGAGGCGATCACGCAGGACCTGGACGCCGCCAGGGCGATCCCCGATCTCGGCTCGAACTACCTGTGGTTCAGCGCGAACAACGTCATCAGCGGCGCCAGGCGCCCCTTCTCCGTGGCGCAGGGCTGCGAGGGTCTGGGCGCGGCCGACACCACCAGCGACACGCTCCTGCAGGCGATCCCCGTCATCGTCGACAACGCGTCGCGCGTGGACCCCCGCCCGAGGCCCGATTCTCCGCTCACCGATTTGTGGGACCCCGTTCCCGACGACGGCTTCTTCGAGCGCGCCGACTACAGGGGCGCCTTCAGCCCCGACGTGGGGCAGTTCTGGCTGGGCGGCTGGTCCTGGCTGTTCGACAACGGCCGCCTGGCCTTCGAGCTCAGCGACTCGCAGCTCGCGGCGCTGGAGCGCCAGTTCCCCGAGCTTCAGGACCAGCTGGGCGCCGAGGGCGGCGGCGCCTCGTCCGGCAGCAGCGCTGCAGGGGTGGCGGGCGGCGCAGTTGCCGCCGTGGTGGCGCTCATAGCCGTCGCGGTGGGCGTCATCTTCTACGTGCGCTCGCGCAGGTTCCAGAAGAAGTACGAGACGCTCATGGAGGGGCGGCCCGACTCGTCGATCCCGGAGACTGAGATGGCCAAGGGGGTGGCCCTGTAATTGTGAGGCTCACATTGTGATTGTAATTGTAGCGGCGCCAATTGTAGCACAAGCGGCACAGCAGGGGAGTAGGGGGGAAGGGAACAGACATACCGGGGGTGGCCAAGTGCGTCGTTTATGCATCGTGTGTATTCAACGAAGAGTGGTGCAACCCCAGTATTAAGCAGTATCAGAAATTGTATCGCGTAGTCCCAAAGGTGTGTTCCCGGCTGGAACCCTTTTCGAGAGTATCACCTAAACATGGCGGTGATCACGAAACGTAGCTCTGTGGAAACTCGCTGTACAGTTCTAGTATTCGCACTGTGCTTAGTGCTAATGCTGTGTGGCGAATCCTCTCTCTCCACCACGCCCAGCCTTCCTCAGTTCCTGGTCTCTCTCAGGGAGCATGTTCTGCGTGCACCAGTTGGTGTCCGCCTGCCCCTCGTAAGTTCAGCCCTTTGATGGCCGTTCTGTGCAGTTCCGTCCGCGCAGTGGCGTGCTCGTGTGCTGGAGATGAGGATTCCCAAAATAGAACAAATCCTACATTTTGGTGCGGCCTGCGCTCTTACAACCCCGACGGCACATTTCATTTGCTCAATTTGAAATTCAGTAAGCGCCATTGCTGCTCGCCTGTCATGCTAATTGCTTACTCAAGAATGGGGTGCAACCACCACAACCAGCATTGGGTGCTTACTCGATCCTCACTCACGTATGGATAATGCAATAGCGACGCAATAGTTTGGACAATTTATTCATGAAATTTATTTGCGCTGATGACGAAATGAAAACCTGAGGGCATTCAACTGATATTCTTGTCTGAGTACTGCGCTGACAGCGCAATGATATTCAAGATTCGAGGTCCTAATAAAATTGAAGATTTAGGGTCTTAGCGTGATCTCAAGGAAATTTTAAAAGAATTTTCGGGTAAATACTGTTCGAGTTCCCACAAAATGACCAACATTTGTTGGCCACTTTTGTGTTTTGGTCACCGGATGGGGGCGCTGGCCGTTTGCCCCAAGGCGGCACAGGATAGCATTATGATGACGTTGGTTCTTGTTGCATTACTAAGGATGGCGCCCAGGGCCATCACAGCCATTGCCGACACCCGGAGGTGATAGCACGGCTCTCAGTGGAGCCTTACGTTAGGCTGGCCTTTTGGAGGCTGTTCGATGGGCTGGTAGTAGCATTGAGCCACGGGGGCAAGCCACGGCAGCGAGGCGCGGGGGCGAACTGTGGGGTGCAGTGTGATGACATGTGATTGATGCCATTTTGGTGTGATGGCGTCACTGTGTTGTGCCACTGGGCCAGCGGCACCGGTGCCGCGCCATTAGAAGTTGATGGGGTTGCGTCATGCAAGGAGGGCTCTGGGTGCCAGTTTGATGGGCCGGCAATGCAGAGGACGCATTTGAGCGTGGGTCATATGATGATAGGGTGTGGGTGCATGGCAAAGTGGTGTGGCGTGGGATTGGAATGTGATGGGGAGTGGCAGTGAGACAAGTGAGGTAACTCCAGTGACATGTGAAAGAAACACGCAATGAAGTTCCTTGGGTGCGGCCACGGCGTGCCGTGTGCCGATAGAGGTACAACTATGGATCTGCCCACCCCAGTGGGGCGGAGGCCGAGAGTTGCAAGTCTTGGGGATTTGTAAGAGCTTGTGATTTGCCCGCAAGTCGATCGAGCGCCGGTGATGGATATCAGAGGTGGTAATCCATGCGACATTTCGGGCTCCATGATGTCATATCATGGGTCGGTCTCTCAGGTCAGTTTGCGATATATGTGGCCATAATAGGTGCCACTCATGATGGGGCGTTGTGGCGAAAATTGAGCATATATCATAGATTGATTGTGGGTAAGTTGGAGTGTGGGGAACGTCAAGAACTCTGCCGTAATGGGCGTGGAACCACCAAACGCTTTGGTAAGGAGATTGGATGGGGGGATGCATGGTCGATGAATTACTGAAAGCATCGAGTGGATCACCGGTCAAAGTGACATGGGCGTTGCTTTGACGTGTTTGACCGATTTTCAATGGGTAATGGAATGATATGATCATCAGCGGCTGAGCCCTTATTTTTGGTTTCCACTTGCATTTACTCTGAAAACCATGCTATCGTTTTGTCAATCATGCTGAGCATGGTGCAACAGTACCCAATCAAGGAGAAATGAATAGGAGATGGATATGTTCTGAACGGGTGGACACCGGACATCGAACAGCAAATTTGGCTGGAAATCGATATGCATATGTGCTAAACAGTGGTACCCCTTCCTATCACAATCAGTATGTTCTCAGAACTCCGGGAAAGCCTTCACCTCCATACGCTTGTTACCAATATCGTTGGTTCTTACGATTGTGTATTTGGCAAGTTCTCCCAAAGCCAATTCCTTGCTACCACAGACCCCCCCTCCGCTTTCCCAATTGCCTGCATGTTGTGAAAACCATGTCTTTGGGCACAGCATAGGAGGGCAGAATCGTTTTGCTTTCTACGTATTTGCTTTTTGGCTTTGCATTAAAGTGCGGCGCTGTGACAAATAAACCGATTTTACGTTCATCACCATTCATGCAGAGTTTCAACGCCCAATCATACCCGACGAATGGCTTTGGCTCTCCTGACAAAGCAAATACTCCAGCATCCTCGTAATCGCACGAGATACGTTGGTTTGCATAAGGATTCAAGCGCCTAAGCCAACACCTGCGCCCCACGCGCCTCCTGACCCTTTCGAATTCAGCCGAGGCCTCTGTGAGCTCATGCAAACGTAGTGCCTCATGCGCCCACCATGCTGCAACGTCCAGCCTCTTCATCCATTCCACACACGGGACGACCTTGCGCTCATAAAACGCGGACATTTGGCAGAGCCTGATGCACCCACCGAACTCGAACGCTGCTTCTCGATGAGCGTCGCTCTCTGCAACACTCAATTCTGGTCCGAAATTGTGATTCAATCATTCAGTGGCGAAGAGGAACGCGGTTTCCTCTGCAACAACTTCCAGGTCGTCTTGCAGCAACAGGGACTTTAAACGTACCTAGGGCAGCTTCGTGATCTTCCACTTGTCTTTGTACCGTTCTAAACAATGCTCTGCTTCCGGAATCTATCCAGAAGTAGCCGTCGGGCCCATTCCAAGAGAGCAATAACCGATGGTGCTTTCTTCAGCTGCGATGCATCCAATATGTATGCTAATTTGACAGCACCATGCCAATCGAGCTTGCATCATAGGAGGCGGTCCACGAAAGGGTTCACTACCCTGTCCACCATGAATGCTTCTGCCGTCAGCTGCAACTGCAGCAGACCATCGAAACAAACATCGGCGGGCATGTCCTTGTGATGCATGAAATCCAACAGAAACTTGAATGCCTCAAGGTCGCTGGTCTCCAGCCCGATGCACAAGACCTTCGCTCCCTGGTCTTCAGACCATCCGTCCAGAGCCGGCCGAAAGGATCTCGGATTCGAGGCAAGGCAGTACGACGAGGCAGCTCAATCTATACTGCTGCAACCCGCAGCGTTGCCCAACTGGCCTTCTCTGTCGTTTTCACTTGTGGGCTTCATGCCCGAGCAAGATTTTCTGTCGTTGCATGTCCGTCTCCTCTTTGGGTCATTTGCCCGTCAGCCACATCTCACTAAGGAAAAAAGGGCCAAAAAACACATTTGCGAACACACATAAACACACATTTCATCACAGTTTTACACGCTAACAACAAAAAAATAACAGAAACCCATAAACTTTGTACACGTTTGAACACGTGTTATTTGGCCCTTTTTTTCTAGTGTCTGGAACGACCCCTGAACGGCCTCGGGAGCGACAGCTCCAGCACTCGAAAGTCACACCCCTACAATGGTGTCGCTGTGACAGTCATCGATTCCCATTCCTGAAAAATCATGAGGGCCGCGCAATGTTCCCACAGTCAATGTTTTCAAAAAATGGGTACCAACATGATCCCCAAGCAGCCTGCACCTAAGCCCCACCGGCACCATTGATGATGGCGTGGCAATACCCGTTGCAACTAGCAGCTTCCAAGCCAACAACTGCTGATGTGCATTCCATAGAGTGCACCTACTGCTGCGTGTACTGCCGTAAAACAAGAGATAAAATGTCAAGGTGTGACTTTTTGCAGTGTGGATGATATAGCAACACCAAAGAACCGAGGCAAAACGAATCAGGTACCGTAATGGGCCCAAGCTGATTTGAGTTGTTGCCGTGTTTTTTGCATCTTATAAGATGCAATAGTAATTGCTATCAGGTCCAAGAGGCGCTGCTAATGGGCATGCCGGTGGACGCTAACGTTCTTGGTGCAGGCTCAAGACGAGGACTTCAAAGAACTGTACAGTGATGCCTGATTGTTGCCTCGTGTACGTTGCAGTCCATTTTACATAAGTTTTGCAAAGAACAACACAGGCCCAAAGTGCCAAGTAATGAATTGGGATCATCAATATGGAATGGAGACAGCACATTGTATAGGAACATCCACACCATCTATCAGCAAGCAGCTGTCGTGGTGAAGACGAATTGTGGAGTTTATCAGACGCAATTGAAGTGCAGGATGGGCATGAGCAGCAACCACTGTCCATTGCCAATCCAGGAAAACGCAGTCAACGATCAATTCTGATGGCACCAATTGTGCTTGCCAAATGGCTAATCGTCATGCTGCAAGCATTGCGAGCATTCAGTTGCAAACACAAGCACGTGGCCTTCAAAGCGTTTTTGGTTCCATCAGACCCAGACTCCCAACAAAGCGCAGAACAGGATGGCCCCACTGGTACTTGAGCAAAGATAACAACAAATAAGTGAAGATGAACAAGTGACCCCGATAAACTCACAACTCCTTGCAGCATTCAGTAAAGAGATGAAAGTCTGACACACGAAGACAGCCGCAGCTGCCATGCTGTGCAAGCACCTGTTCATGTGCTGGCTTTGACTGGTGCACACATTGACCTGATTGATATGGCGGGAGGACGGCTGGCCAACAATCAGCTTCAATCTTACTAATTTTGGTGATCGTGAGTTGGTACTGTGGGTTGGAGCTGTGGGTCGGTGCCGCGGGTCGACAGTGCTGCGGGTTAGCGTGTTGTGCATGTGTGAAGTGTGACTGCAATCCAGAGTTCTGAGAGTGAGTGCTGCTGGGCGAAAAAAGAGGCGCATTCTAGTATTCAAAGAGAGCCTGAGACTTGTTCGTGGCTTCTCTTGGTTTGGTTTTAAGGCAAGTTGAGTCTTGGCAGCTTGTCCGACCATGCACGGCGAGTGCGTTTGAGCAATGCATGCACCAAGGTTGCCAAAGAGTTTGAACCGAAACGGTTTGACTTGTGCTGCGTTGTGGCCCCTCGCTGCGTGCTTTCGATGGCAGCGAGTGAGATATCGAACTGGGATGGCTAATGAACTTCGACACGTATCTTTGATCCCATACAAGTTGCATTGGCCATGAAACATGGCCAAGAAGGAAATCTCCAACGACCACATGGTGTGATTGCATTTCATCCCATGGCACATCACTTGCACACAATCTGCGCCCCTTGGCCCAGTTTGAACATACAACAAAATTTGTGTTAGCTGGCAATTTGCTTCCCGTGCTTCATGCATGCGCTGCAATCCCCAAGCCGCTCACAAACGCAAAAATGCACTTTGGTCCATTCCCAAACGTATTTCCAGGTTGACAGGGCTCAAGGCACAGCGAAAAGGACCGCATCCACAAGGCAAGAACCAAAGCACATCATCCAGAAATGGGTACAAGAGAAAGCCCCCAGCAGTCAGTACTCCATGGTCGCTGATACTTTAATACGCCCATCGACAACCAGCTCGCTTTGCTCCCCGGTCAGAAACTCCAGAGATTTGTCATCGTTGGTGGTGGTCAAAAATTCCTTTGCCACAAACACTCTGCCAACAAGCCAATTCGTATCATCGACTGCCCTGACCTGCTGTCGAGTGCCTGACCTTGTTGCCACCTCAAACACGACTTTCTTAGGTCTAACAGAACGTGGCATGGGTGGCCGCCTGCCCAGGGCATCCAGGGACATGGCAACAAAAAGGGGTTTCACAACAACGCCAACACGAATGCCTCCCTTAGTTGTTTGACTGCATTGCAGGTACCATGCATGCCCTCGGTGCCATGCCTTTCCAGTAATGCAGTGCTGGTTAGATATTTCGTCCCTAAACGTTTTTGCAATGCCTTCCCAAGTGACAACTAATTTGGGATTAGAGGACGCTGGTCTCGGCAGGAACCTATTCCCACGACAGTTTCCCACCCTGCCGGCCTTAAGTTTCTGAGGACTGGACAAGTGAAATTGAAGTCCCTCCTTTATCCACCAGCGAGCCGCCCAGTTTGGCCCTTCAGTCCAGGAAACAAATAGTACAACCCGCTGAAGATAGTATGGTGAAATCTGTGGAAATCTAATGCAGTTGCCAAGTTGCAGCACTGCTTGACCATAATCATCGCTGGCAACGACTTTGGGCCCTGAACCAAAAGCAACCTGCAGCCACTTCGACACCACCATGAACACAGTCTCTTCTGCGGCGACTTTTAGGGCTGGATTTAGGAGCAGTGACTTGAGAGTAGGCATTGGCAAATGCAGAAGAAGATTTCGATCTTCTGCCACAGACCATGCTACGTCCAGATCTTCGAATCTGCTCAACAGAATTTTGTCCAAGACATCGAGCAGACTTCTGATTTCTGGCATGCTCTTGATCCCTGCTGTGTACAGCATTTCCAAGAGTTCTGAAGCAATGCGCCATCCCACTCCTTTTGCGATCAGCCCATCCACGCAGTGGCCCACGATGCCATGCACGAGGAACCTGTTGGCTATGCGCAGCAAGTCCACAAAGTCCCTTACTGCAACGTCCTTTGGCGCCTCTTTCGTGTGCAGAAACTTCAGGAGAACTATGAAGATGCTCAGCTCACTGCCATCTACTTCCACCTCAATCACCCTTCTGATCCCTTCATCCCGAGACGATCTGTCGATTGTGGTCTTGAAAAAGGCTGACCCACTGGCCAAGGAGTAAGCGCAGGCAAAGAAGCTTCTGTACACAACTCTCCGCACCCCAACTTCTGTTGGCTCCTCTTCTGTTGTGCCACTATTGTAGATTCCCGATTCGGATAGCTCATTCTCGCAGATGCGTCTCCTTTTTGTAGCAGGGCGGTCGACTGAATTTGGGCTGCCAGAAGGGTCAATTTGGGAAGGCCTTGTGTCGCTGCTGGCCTTTATCTTCACTTTTACAATGGTGTCCGAGTATTTCGGGTCGCAGACACATCCTGCCATACAACACCAACAATTAGGTTGCGCCCAAAGTGAAACAAATGTTCAGATGGCATAGCTTGGTGCCTTCTAACATATGGGTGCATTGCTCCCCAGGGCAATAACAATAAGTGACTGGAGAATATCGCCTGATGCTTGTGAAGGGCGCTGATTCATGTCTTGTTCTGGCAAAAGCAAAGAAAGCTCATGCACAGAGCCCGTGGTGCCCAAGATGCCCCTTTCTTGTAAGCATGCCTGAGACAGGCTGTGGCAACCAATGCACAGGCTCGTTCATTCAGTGTTGTGCTGACTGAACGGTGCATTTGGTTGCTTCTGAAATCACCCAATAGGAAGTGACAGTGACTTGTCATGATCTGTTGAAAACAGTTGTTTCTGCATTTTTACAAATTTTAGTATTGCTTTACACATTTCGAGCAAAAGTGGCCCATGCAGACTCTCAACAGGCTTGCTGGTGCATTGTGAGTCAGGCAAGGCAACACACATTCCACCCTGGTGGACACCGTGGGGATGGAGCAATGACAATAAGCTGCAGCAGCAGCTCCAAGAATCACACAGGGACACCCAGTCGCCATCTGTAGGGCGCCTCCCTTCAACAAAAACTGTTTAGGACCCTGCAAAGGAACTGTACTTGATGTGTAAAGGTCCAAAGCTCCAATGGGGGGATTTGACACACTCCATTCTTCATATTCATCTCGTTCATGAGAGGCAGCATGGGAACCCATCTTGGGCAAAACTGACCTGCAGCAATGAAATCGCATATGATGTCAGTTAGGCTGAACGTCCAAGTGATCTGATTAACAACAATGACAAATGCCGATGCGTCTGCTGGTGCCCTCTCAACACACCTGAACACTCCCAACCCCAGAATGTCAAGAGTGAAGTTTTTACCATGTGCCAAATACACATCTTGTGTCTCAAACTTGCCGACAGCCAGGCCTCTCATTCGCCCAGTCTCGAGTGGGAGGGGCTTAACCCATCGATTTCGGTCTCAACAAACACTGGCCGTGTGTCTCCCATCGACTGCCCCGGTGTGCCCCGAATCCCCTATCCCACTTACAATTTCCTGCTCCCCACCCTTGCATGGTGCCTGCATGCCCAAACACAGCATCGGCATGCTGCAGACACCCTTTGACAGGCAGGCGTATTTCGCCCACCTCAGGCCCCCTTTGCCAATCGGTGTGAGCTTGGTGCAGACCGCCAGCAAAGGGGCGCTGTCTGACTGCTGCAGTACATTCAACCTTTCCACCTGAGAAAACACTACCGTTACACGTCTTGCTCCATGTTTTGTTTTCAGAGCGTTGTTTTAACCAGTTTACATGGTACCGCACAAATTTTATTCAAAGAGCGTTATTCATTTTACTGTTTTCTCCACAACAAAAGGCCAAGCGTTACGCTAACATGCGGAAGGGCTTAAACACCAAGAATATTTGAGCTCAGTGGAGACGCGTGACACGATCAATGTGTTGACTGCGCATGTTGCCTGCCAGGATGTTCCTTCCTTCATTCGATTTTCTGCCCAACGAAACGGCGACTGGACGTGAACGCCCCTCGGAGACTTGACCGCCACTGGCGCCTAGAAAACGCCGTTCTCGCAGTGCCGTTTGACACTTCTTGACGCTATCGCAGTTACTTTTGTGGCACCTCAATCAATGACGCTGGAACCGAGAGCCCAGGAGGTGCCCCCGGATCCCGCCACTTCCAAACGGCCTTGGCAGCCCTTGGCCGGCGAAAAACCCCTCAAGGCGACACGCCAACGCGGGGGCGCACGACAAAGGCGAGCCTTGCAGCGGCAATTTCCAATGCACCAAAATTCAACGTCCTCAATTGTCCAACCGAGTTTCAGGAGAGGTGGGGTGTCAGAATCGTTACAAAGAGAGAAAGGAGCACGTCATACAAACAGCGCCCCCTCCTAAGCAAATGCATGCGAGGCTCTTTTCCGTGCTGTGAAAAGGGGGGGGGAGTGGGAGTCCATATTCTGGGCCGGGGATCCATCGCTGGAACCGAGAAGGGAATCCCCATCCAGGACGGGAAGCGAAAGCCATTTCGGGCGGCAGAGCGCACGAGGCGCTCAGGGGGCGGCTCCCTGATCGCTGATCGCCCCACGGCACCGATTCCAGACGCATTGGCAGCGGAGCGGGAGGCGAATGAGCTTCGCGAGCCGCAGCGGCGTCCGACCCGCAGGGCCCACCTGCGGGGCGTCCGCCTCCTGCCGCTAGCGCCGCGGGTCAGTCGGCCAGTGGGTCAGCGGGTCAACGGGCCACGCCGTTGGTCCCAGAGTCGCGAGCCTGTTGTGCGCTGGTTTGGCGCGCGACCCGCCTTTGCCGCAGCTGTGATAAAAGGCGGTCAACCGCGTCCAGTTTCTGGCGGGAGCCACGTGGACCCGCCCGATTTTGCGCAGTACACTGAGGGAGGCGTCGAAATAATATTTTACTGCCTGCACCGAATCGGTGACTGCCGGCGCTAAGTCACGTGCCCACTATGTCCTAACCTCGGTTTTAGGTTTAGGTTTAGGGATAGGGTGAGTTTAGGGTTAGGATTAGGGATCGGGTAGGTGTAGGGTTAAGTTGTAGGGCTTAGGTTTAGGTTAGGCTATTCTTGGAGGATTTGATGCAGACAGTCACCGATTTAGTGCAAAAATGTATGCCCCCTGCATGCCTTCGGCATACCATTACTGGCTGCACCAAATCGGTGACTTTCTGCACTAAATCGGTTCAGGGTACAGGGGTGGCGAGCCATGGCGAGCCATACAGGGTCGAGAGGATCGCACGCTGGAGTCCACGCCAACGGCTTACAGCCGTGGCAAAGGGACAACAGGAGTTCTGTCCCTTGTATCCAGTCCGTTCATCAACGTCCCTACTGCAATTCCTGATGCCTCATCATTTCTTTATGCGTTCAGCTGTTGATAATACTCATTCAGTTCCAGTTACAGCAGAACAATGTCATTGTAATTTCATCCCACTGTCACTATACACCAGTTGCGACAGGTGCCACCAGTTACAACAGCCTGTTTGCGGTGCCAATTGTGATGCCATTTGACACAAACTGATGCCATCGCAGCCGCTTTTGTGCCATCGCAATCGCCGTGACGGCATCACTTTGTGTCAAAAAATTACATCGCAGTTGGCATCGCAAACATGCCTATTTCTGCCATATATATATATATATATATATATATATATATATACATATACAAATTTATCTTATATTAATGAGACGGTGCATGAGACGGCTGAGGAGGTTCGCGCGGTTTTGGGACCGTACGGCGCACGGACGCGCATGGGAAGCGTCACGAACACCTGAAGGAAACAACAATTTCGCGATGCCGGTTGTGATGCCATCTGACACTAATTGATGCCACCGCAGCTAGCCTTGCGCCGTTGCAGTCGCTGTGATGGCGCCACTGAGCGTTTAATTGGCATCGCAGCTGGCATCGCGAAAGTGCTGTTTTCTGGCAGTGGAAGCGCTCCCCAGCGACATGCCGGGAGGCAAAGTGTTCACACCGCCAGCCGCTGAGTTACAGGACAGATATCCTTTGTCCAAAGCCGTCCAAGTCCGTGGATCCGTTCAAGTTCAAAAAGGAAGTCTGCAACCACACCAAACATCAATGTCTCGGCACCAAACTCGCAAAATTCAATCATATTGCTGACGCCAGCCTAAGACCAAATAGTGTCTGAGTTTCGTCGCATTAAATGCTCGCCCAACACTGTACTAGTTTGCTTGGGGCCAGACATCGTGGATAATTCGATAATGACTCCTAGATGAGTCATGTCGCTGCTAGGCGTCCTGTTCAGTACGTCGCGAAGTGCCACGGGAGGGTTTTGCTGGCCTTGGGGAATGGCGCCTGACGAGCGCGGTTCAGGGCCCAAGGCCCCCAATTTGGGGGAACTTCAAAGTTTTGGCAGCGAGTGGCGAAATGTGCCTCTTGGGAAAGACGAAGGGGACACATTCCACTTGAATTCAAATGAAGCGACACTATAGCAGTACAGGGGGGAGTCCCTCCTGCCCACAATTTGAGATATCTTGTTTGACAGTAGATACCGACCGCTCGAGATAAATTCGTGAAACAATAGTGCTGTGGAAAATTAGGCATTCTTCTTGCGCACAAACATGTTGTCGTCCATGCTGTTTTCTGAAGATAGGCCACATGGCAAACTGAGTCATTGTGGCGTGGTAAGCCGTTCACGAGCCGCCACAGCCCTTGCTTGGATTGGATCCGTTAAAGCAGTCTTCTCTTAGCCACACAATGACAATTTTTCCACGGTGTGGATCACTGATTTTCCATGGCTGGCGATTGCTCTATTTTCAAAAGAGCTCCTGTTTTGGCATTGCATAGCCTGGGCAGCTCGCCACTACAAAATTGTTAGGCATATTATTAAACCTCTTTGAAGTGAAGGATTTTTCTTTTCACCTGATTTGGCTCATGGGACGCCTTGTCGATCACGCTACAGACATGAGCGCTCATGTTTGCATGGGGCAACATGAGTTTTGTTGTAAAATCGCCATGCAACTCATACGCAGAATTGGTTCGGTCAGGGTATCCTGTCCACAAGACAACTTGTGGGGAAGTTGTGGCAGCGTTTTTACCAGACAACTTTATAACACGTTGAAACCTTGTTTATTTTGATTCCCAAGTATCTGCAAGCCTTGCAAATGGCCATGTGAACGATCGGAACCCGCAGAAATATTCTGTTTGTGCATTTGCCTCATCGTTGCATTTTCATTATGGTGCAAAGTCCGTGTTCTAATGGCTTCGGTCCCATGATACTTCCGGAGCAAAAAATGCGTCCATGGCGCGTTTTGCACTTAGCTATGCGCTCAGTTGTCTGAGCTGTGATTGAGCTGCTTTTGTGATGAACCGGATCCTGGGCATACAAGTAAACCCGCCAGCTGTTGTGAGACTGGAAGAACGTTGTGTTTTGTGCCCTCGTCGTCAAGGAAAGTTGGGATTGAACTTGGAAGCGGACAAGCAATGCAGGAAGCACGATTTCTGCCTGGGAGTCCCCTTCCAAGGCTGTGAATGGGAGACGGTCGAGCCGGCCACGAGAGCAAGATGTGTCCGCGTTTCCTGTGAGCACTCTGGGGTGGCGGTTTGAGTCATCACTCAAACGCGCAAACTTAACTGTAGTTAATTTCGATTAACTTAACATTCGCTAGTGTTCGGGGCGCCAATTAACAAAAAAATATTGCATTATAGAGACCGCCCCTTTAGTAGCGCTCAGCTGGCGCCCCGTGAGGCCCAGAACGAGTGGCAAGTAGCCCAGAACGGTCCTGGATGACTCAGAGCACCAACGACACCACCTTCCTAACACTAGGACGGCGTCACAGGGGACCAAGGACGCGCTGGGAAGCCACAGGACCTGCCAGCATAGCCACCGTAGGCCTGAAGCAGACTGGAAGGACTGTCAAGTGCGGCTGACAAATGTA